>CAUYQU010042774.1:0-31677 GCA_963574635.1 Cheracebus regulus
TTCCAACAGAGATGACAGGGCTCACAGAACATATTCTTTGTGGCAATAAGATATCAAATTATAATCAAGATCTAAGGCCATTCCAGGCAAGGGGAAGTCATGTACTCCTACACCTAAGGAATAAACTATGCTCTAACTGCCATAAGGGTTTTCTTTTTCTCCAGCAGCTAAACAAGCACTAGCTTCAAGATAATCAATATTTAAACAATTACAACTCATCCAGCTCATAGACTCTTCCCAACTGAACCCTGTTCCACCAGCCATAACTACAGCTTTCATTAGATGAGAGACTAATTTCAGTAACTTTTTCCTTATAAGACCACGACCATGAACTTGTTCTGACCAATTTACAGAGGTTGTGTACTTGTGAGCTTTTGTGCCCTAAAAAGACCTTTTGATGTACAAGGCCTAACTGTAATACATTGAAATGCTAAGTCTCCCTCCCAAAGTAAACATGGGTCATGTGTTACATGTATGTTTGTTCAATATACATGTGTCAGGACCACCTTCGTGAATATTCGTCGTTCCTCCTGTAACCTGTTGAATGTGTATGTTTAATCAACTTGTTCAGCATAAAGCTCCTATCCCAACCCTTCTGCCTTCAAAGCGCTTGTCTCTGGGCTTCTGCTGGAGGCTGTGCTTCCCAGCCTGTGGGATAGCCACCTTAAAGGCTATAACCCTTTATAAGAAAGAAAGTATCCTCTTTGTCTAAATTTATAAATTGTGTGTGTTTTTAAGCTAACAGTAGTGTGTAACTTTGGACAAGCCATGTAACCGCTCTGGGTCTCAGAGTTTCCATCCATGAAATGGATGATAAAACCTGTCTTTACCACTTCTAGTCCTGTTGTGAGGAATGGGATGCTGCAAGTAGATGTCACAAAATACAGTGGGAGGCAACAAGACAGTCTACATAATACCAAATGCTACACATAATCAGAAGAAAAATACTAGATAATAATTCCAACATGTAGAAACTTGTAGCAAAGACTGGCTAGATACTTGTCAATTTCATTTTCTCTTCCTGGCATACAAGGAGACCTTTTGCGGCTTCCCTTGCAGTTAGGATGGAGCCTTGTGATTGAGTTCTTGGCAGAAGTGTCAGCAGTGCTTGGAGACCTACCACAGATCCTGTGGTGTGGTCTTATACATACTCTCTTCTCCCTCTCTGGCAACTGTTGAGGCCAAATGCTGAAGATGATGCCATTTTAAGATGAAAGGAGTCTGAATCTCCAAGTCACCACTTAAGAGATGTTGTCCAGGAGAGCCCCTGCATTAGATTATGATGTGTAACATAAACTTTTATTTTGGGGTTTAATGCAGTCTATGTAGCCTAGCTTAACACTGTGCTATAATAAAAATATAATAATAAAATGTGTTATTATAACAGAATACATACATTCGTGTATGTATCTATATAAATATATATGAGATGTCTCGAGGCATGAAGGAGTGGCTCAGTCAATACCTTTCCTTCCATATTATGAAGAATATAAAGTTCAATGTGTGCTGTTCTTGGGCAAAGATGTCACAGGCACAAGTTGTGATGATACTCAAGTCTATATCTGGCTTGCTCAGTGGAAGCACAGTTACCTAGAAAGCTGGGGGAAATCTCCCACCTGGAGTTGACAGACACCCAGGCCCTCTATTCTACTTCACCACAGCTGCTGAGGTTTTAATTTGCATGATCTGCTGCACCAGTCTTAGCTGGGAGACAGCCCTCTTCTTCCTCATCTCAAACTCTTCATGGACATTCAGCATTGTAACAGGAAGGACCCAGGAGATGCTCTTGGATCCAGCCAATAAAAGAAACCTGTTCTATAGGGAACACAGCTGCTACAAAATATCTCAAAGCAGTAGGTTTTGCATATTTGATTATTCCTATGTCTATTCCCTAAACAGTTTGACTATGCATATGTTTTCTGCTTAATTTCTGCTAAAGCCATCAGAACACTTGATGCCATTGATTATACTCAGGGACTGAAACCTCATCGCAGCCCTGGAGGCTGCCCAAGTGCAGATAGCAGGACCAGTGGTGCTTTCCTCAAGAACTACACTCTCTTTGTCCAGGACTGGCAAAACAGCCTAGTTATCTTTGAGCTCTTGGGCTTCAAATTGCCTGTGCTGCCTGCCTGGTCACCACCCCTCTCTGGATAAGGTTTTATTCTAATTCCTTTAAACCAGTATGAAGGATCCCTAGGGAGGGCTGGGTACCTTATTCCTCCATTCAATAACGACCACCCTCCTTTGGACCAGTAGCTGGCTGTGATCCATGGCAGAGAATCCTGCCCAGTGGGCCTGCAAACTGGGCCTATAACCTGGCCATTGATTATACAGAGCAAATGAGGGATCATGAATACAATGGGAGATGTGGCCTGGTGCAGTGACTCATGCCTATAATTCCAACGCTTTGGGAGGCTGAGGTAGGAGGATTGCTTGAGCCCAGGAGTTCTAGACCAGCCTGGGCAACATAGGGAGACCCTTCTATGTACCAGGGAGGAGACTTGGAAATAATTGGTCACCAGCTTTAATGACCACTATACCTGCTTTCCCTTTCCTGCCTCTATCTGGTTTTGTTTTTGTTTTTGCTTTTGTTTTGAGACGGAATCTTGCTCTGTCTCCCAGACTGGAGTGCAGTGGCGTGATCTTGGCTCACTGCAACCTCTGCCTATTGGATTCAAGTGATTTTCCAGCCTCAGCCTCCTGAGTACCTGGGATTACAGGGATATGCCACCATGCCTGGCTAATTTTTGTATTTTAGTAGAGATGAGATTTCACCATGTTGGTCAGGCTGGTCTCGAACTCCTGACCTCAAGTGATTCACCTACCTCCACCTCTCAAAGTGCTGGGATTACATGCATGAGCCACTGCACCAAGCCTTCATCTGGGTTTTATGGTCTCTTTCTGGTGACATTCAACTCTAGCACCTGATCCTAGCACATTTATTGTCAATAGACTTTCATGCCAAGACTTTCACGCCAAGAGCAGCATTGGTAGTAAGTTGGGCACTGAACACCAAAGACAGAATCAGCCTCTTCATCAGTGATATCCATTCATTTATTGATTAATTAGCAGATTAATTTATTAGACAAATGCTGGCTGAAACTGTTATACTGGAGATGTGCTATGTGATATGATATGACCTTCATTACAGAATATATAAACCCAGGAAGAAAGAGTGAGCTGATAATGTTAGGCATTTACCATGCCATTTGTAGATCTCATTTCCTCTACTAAGTTATTTTGTAGGCAATTTGATATTTTCTCTCCTGCATCTTTTCAATACTCACTAAAGACTGAATTTATTGGCTTAAGGTAAGAAATATTATGAAGTAATCAAACTAATGAGCTCATACCTGCTTAGCCAAGGAGCACTTTTCGCCCATGCCTCTTGGTCTAGATGCAAGGAAGAGGAAAAGACTTAAAACTGGAAAGCTGTGATGTCCTCACATATATGGGTAGTCCCTGCAGCTTGACTTTATGCAATAAGTGTGCCGTTAGCCATTCCCAATGAAAGTGGCTGCTTCAGAAGGTATAGGTTGCAGTGGTCTCCATTTATCTGGGGAGCTTTACAAAACCCGTGACCTTGGCTAGGCGCCGTGGCTCATGCCTGTAATCCCAGCACTTTGGGAGGCCGAGGTGGGTGGATCATGAGACCAAGAGATCGAGACCATCCTGACCAACATGGTGAAACCCCATCTCTACTAATAATACAAAAATTAGCTGGGTGTGGTGGCACGCACCTGTAGTCCCAGCTATTCGGGAGGCTGAGGCAGGAGAATGGTTAAACTCGGAAGGTGGAGGTTGCAGTAAGCTAAGATTGCACCACTGCACTTCAGCTTGGCGACAGAGCAAGACTCTGTCTCAAAACAAACAAACAAACAACTAATAACCAGGCTACTTTCAAACCAATTAAATCAGAATCTTGGGTTGGGGTGAGACTCAGGCACTGGTGTTTTTTAAATGTTTGCCAGGTGAAGCCATTAGCCTAGGACTATGGTTCTCAAATTTTAACATGTATCAGAATTGCTTGAAGGGTTCATTAAAACATAGATGGGCCAGGCATGTAACTCACACCTGTAACCCCAGCACTTTGGGAGGCTGAGGCAGGAGGATTGCTTGAGGACAGGAGTTGGAGACCAGCCTGGACAACATAGTGAGACCCTGTCTCTACAAAAAAATTTAAAAAATCAGCCAGGTGTGGTGGCACATCCCTGTCATCCTAGCTACTAGGGAAGCCAAGGTGGTAGGATCACTTGAGGCTAGGAGTTCAAGGCTGCAGTGAGCAATGATGGTGCCACTGCACTCCAGTTTGGGCAACACAGCAAGACCCTGTTTCAAAAAACAAAACCGAAACCAAACAAAGAAGACAACAGATGGCTGGTCTCAGTCCCCAGAGTTTGTGATTCAGCAGGTCTGGAATAGGGTCTGAGAATCTGCATTTCTAACAAGTTCCCATCAGATAATGATGCTGCTGGCCTGGGTACCTTATTTTGAGAAGCACTGGTCTAGGAAACTCTTGGCTTCCTTAAAAACAGAATGGAATGGGGATGGGACAGAGGAGGGGAGGCCTATTTCAGCCTTTGATTACCACTGGATGATCTGTTTTGGTTGCACTCTTGGCTCAGATCTACTTGATAGTAAAACTTCTGTAAAATGTAGATATAATAAAAACTACTTTGTACATAGCTGTGAGAATTAAGTGAAATGAGGCACAGAAGTGGCCACTTTTGAAAGCACCCAAACACTTTGTTGTCATCCTTCAGGAACTCGGACTGAATCAGGCTTCCCTAGAAACCCAAAATGAACTGGAACCTTTGAGGAGGGTCTGAAACCTCCATACCACCAATGAGTTTTTTCTTGCTTCCCCTCTCCTCTCTCTCCATCTCTCTCTTTTTTTTTTCTTTTTTTGTAAAAGACAGCGTCTCACTCTGGTGCCCAGGCAGGACTGCAAGTACCACAATCTTGGCTCACTGGAACCTCTGCCTCCCAGGTTCAAGTGATTCTCTCTTGTACCTCAGCCTTCTGAATAGCTGGGATTACAAGCATGCGCCACCATCCCTGGCCAATTTTTATATTTTTAGTAGAGATGAGGTTTTGCCATGTTGGCCAGGCTGGTCTCAAACCCTGGCCTCAAGTGATCCACCCACTTTGGCCTCCCAAAGGGCTGGAATTACAGGTGTGAGCCACAGCGCCCAGCCTGCTTTCTCTCTTTTAAAATAATTTCTGAGGGGTAGGGAGATGGAGAGATGTAGGTCAAGGACACAAAGTAGCAAGTATGTCAGATGAACACGTCTAGATCTAATGTAGAACATGAGGACTATCTTAAAAAATTATCGTGTCGGAGATTTTTGTTAAATAACTACATTTTAGCTGCTCTTGTTACACACACACACAAAAGTAATTATGTGAGATGAGAGATGTTAAATTGCTTCACTGTAGTAACATCTTACTATCTCTATGTATACTATATTATCATGTAAACATCGAATATTCAGCATAAAATTTATTTGGAAAAGTAAATAAAAATAAAGTAACTTTTGAAAAACTGATAAACATTTACGATTTAAAATATGTAATTGTATGGGAGAGTGAGAAGTACTTTTGTTTCCCGGGTGATCTCCATTCCTGCCAGTTCTGCTTATCAGAGACAGTCACTAGTTCCAGTTTCCAGGAATATTTGTTGTGGATGACAACTGCAGGTGTAGTGTGTGTGTATCTGTTGTCTCCTCTTTTTAAAAAGTGTTGATGATAGCATGCTATATGCACTATTTTGCAATCTTTTAATAAAATATATGTCAGTAGTGAGCCAGGTTAAAAAAAATAAAAATAAAAAATACACAGTTTTGCAGTGTTTCTTGCACTTCAGAATATATCCTGAGGACAGTTTCATATGAATGCATATAAATCTGCATTATTCTTTTCCCCTTCCTTCCCTCCTTCTTTCCCTCCTTCCTTCCCTCCTTCCTTCCCTCCCTCCTTCCTTCCTTCCTTTCTCTCTCTCTTTCTTTCTTTTGTTCGTTCTTTCTTTCTTTCTTTCTTTCTTTCTTTCTTTCTTTCTTTCTTTCTTTCTTTCTGAGTCTTCCTGTGTCACCCAGGGTGGAGTGCAGTGGCTTGATTTCAGCTCACTGCAACCTCCACCTCACTGGTTCAAGCAATTCTCCTGCCTCATCCTCCCAAGTAGTTGGTATTACATGCACAACCACCATGCCTAGCTAATTTTTTGTAGTTTTAGTAGAGACTGGGTTTCACCATGTTGGCTAGGCTGGTCTCAAACTCCTGACCTCAGGTAATCCACCCACCTCAGCCTCCCAAAGTGCTGGGATTACAGGTGTGAGCCACTGTGCACCGTGCACCCAGCCTGCATTATTCCCTTTCATGACTCTATGTCACCCTATTGCAACAACATAGCATAAATTATTTAATTAGTCTCCTATAAGTGGATGTTTACCTTTCTTTTGCCATTATAAGCAATTCAAACAGCAAGTCAAACAGATCTGTTACATAAATTCATTAAAGTGAAGCTGTTGGATCACAGATTATGTCCAATTCTCATTTTGGCCCAAACTGCCAAACTCCCTGGGAATTTCCAAGAGGTGGTATTACATAATAGCAAGGATTCTGCTGCCAGATTGCTGGGGTTTGGCTACTGGCTTAGCCACTTACTAGTTGTGTAACCTGGGGTAAATTACTCTAAAATGCTGTACCTCAGTTTCCTCATTCATAAAATAGGGGAGAATAGCACTTGTTTCCTCACAGGGTTATTACAAGGTTTAAGTGGGAGAATACATGTGAAACAGTGTAACACCTGACACAAAACAATTCCTGAGTAACTTTGACACAAAATAGAAAACCAAAAATCAAAACAAGACAAGTAGAATTCCTGAGACAATGGGGAATAACCCAGATTGACCCATCTTGGTTTGGGTCCCTGCTTCCATGTGACACTAATGGTTCCAAATGACTCCATGTTGGGGCTATGCATTTAGGCTGCACTGATGAGGCTTGCATAGGTACAGGGCATGGTATGCCTAAGGGGTCTGGCCATTTCACTAAGACCAATGTGACTCCCCCGAGGATTAGGCCCTTGTCTTTGCTTGCCTGTCACAATAGCTAACACAGAGTTAAGTGTGGGGTTTCAACACTAGAGCCTCCAAATGAGTGATGTGCCCAGAGTGAGGTTTAATGCTGACAATGAGTATAGGAGGCTTACCTGCAGAAAGCAATGCTGAAAGAAGAGCCTTGCCTAAGATCACACAAAAGGAAAAGACGGAGGTAGCATTAGTATAGGAGAAGGCATTCTCTTTCCACGGTGCAACACTGTGTCCAGCTACCTCTCTGTAAGTGACTAAGGGGATGGAGTTGGCCATTTAAAGAAATGATGATAACGACAATGATGTTGACTATGACAACAGCCAGCTAACTAGCATCTATTGAACACAATGGGCCAAGCACTGTTAAGTGACTAAGTATTTTATATGGATTATTTTACTTAATTCTCATAACCCTATGGTTGAGTGTTTATTACTGATTCTTACTGGTTGAGTGTCAGGTGTTCTAAGCACTTTACACATTCTGACTCATTTCATTCTCACAGCAATCCCATGAGTAGGTACTAATATTACCTCTGTTTTAAATGAGCAGAGGGATGGAGAGATTAGCTAACTTACAAAAACCTAGTGGGTCGAGGATTCACAGTTTTAACGCAGACATTCTGGCTATTCTTTTTCTTTTTAGACTTTAGATGCAGAAGGTTGAATTAATAATACTCTTCATGGCCTCACTCTTGTTCTATTTATCTCTATCTATAATCTATTGATTATCTATCAATCATCTGTCATCTATCCATCCATATATTTTGTTTCTCCTCTTATTCTCCTCCCCCTACCTAGAAGTGACCATTCACCATACTTAACTACACGTGCATCTTTTTGTTTGTGTAAGTTGTACAACCTGTGTTGCTGCACGATGCAAGTCTTCTGCGGCTATAGCCTGCTCTAAAATGCTTGAACTACTCTACTACAAAAGCTAACTCCTACACTGCACACTGCTCTCACTCTCTCTCTGTTGATGAGCATAAGCCAGTAAGTGAGTCTGAGAGCATGGAGATTGTGTAGTCTTGGTTCAATTTCCAATTAACAGATTTGAGTTAATATGGTTACAACAGATCTTGAAAGGTCAGCAAGATAAAAGGATAAGCTAGAGACCATCGCAAGTCCAAGGGTTGATTGGGGGTCTGGCTTACCTAATCTTCATCAGCTCCTCTAATCCCAGGTTACCCTAAGTAATAACAAACCATGTAAACATGATGAGCTTGCCATAAAGCGCAGCTTTAGGACAAGTCTCTGAGTTTCTCACTTCAAACCAGATTAGCACCCCAAGCCTCTGCAAAGGATTGAATCCATCTACACTGGAGCTTTAGTAAAGCACTTAACACATATCCAAGTCAAGTCCTGATGGTTAAAAAATGGCATTCTAGGCTGAGTGCAGTGGCTCATGCCTGTAATCCCAGCACTTTGGGAGGTCAAGGCTGGAGAATTTCTTGAGCCCAGGAGTTTGAGACCAGCCTGGAAAACCTAGTGAGACCCTATCTTTATAAAAATAAAAATTAAAAGTTGGGCATAGTGCAGTGTGCCTGTAGTCCCAGCCAACCAGAAGGCTGAGCCCAGGATGTTAGTACTACAGTGAGCTATGATTATGCCACTGCACTCTAGCCTGGAAAACAAAGTGAGACCCTATCTCAAAAAAAAAAAAGTTCTAAAACTGGAGGCACAATTAAATCTGCAATATAGTTATCCCAAACTCAGACCAATTTGAAACCAAAGCCACCTCCACCATTCCTGAGTGTTGAGAATTCCACCTTGCACTCCCTGCCACCCTGACCAGCCCTCAGTTCCCCATTTTCCCCCTACAGCACTCAGCTCTCTTCCCTGCCATCAGGCCTGTTGTAGGTGGAATTTTGTCCCCTCAGTGAGATATGTTGAAGTCCTAGCCCTCAGTATCTCAGAATGTGAGCTTATTGGGGGAAATAGTGTCATTGCAGATGTAATTAATTAAGATGAGGTCATACTAGTGTTGAATGGGCCCTTAATCCAACACGATAATGTCCATGTGAAGAAGGCCACGTGAAGATGCAGAGATTCAGTGAGAATGTCATGTGAGGATACAGCCAGAGACGTGAGTGAGGCATATACAGGACAAGGAATACCAGCCATTGTCAACCACCATCAGAAGCTGGCAAAGAGCCATGGAATCAACTTGCCTTGGAGACCTCAGAAGAAACCAATCCTGCCAACAACGTAGTCTTGGACTTCTAGCTTCCAGAACTGTGAGAGTATACATTTCTGTTGTTTGAAGCCACCTGGTGTGTGGTACATTTTTATGGCAGCCTAGGAAAGGGTGCAAAAGGCTGGACAGCCCTTTCTGAGTCTGGGCTCCATGGGGAGATATTTAGCAAAGGCTTTGACCAGTATGCTGGTTTCAGCACTCCTGTCCTATTAGCCAATCCCAGCTCTGAGTGGGACACACCATCTAATTTCCCTGTTCCTTGGCCTAGGCTGTCATGGTAATAGCAAAATTAGATGAATTGATTATGTTGCAAAGTCATTGTCTCCAACCACAACTTGCCCCTGTCTGAGCCTGAGCAATCCTTCTTCACATTGAAGTAAGTATCACAGAGATTCTCAGCTAGTAGGGAGAGAACGGTTCATGGTTTGAAATAAAAACTTTGCCTCATTGCTTTACTTTATTTAAAATTTAGTTTGAATTTCTAAAAACATCAGAGGAGGATAGGAAATTTTTCTTTTTTGTAGAGGAGTGTAAAGGTGGATCCATATTTCCCTTTGCCTGAAATTAGCACAAGCATGCATAAGTGGTGGAGTTGGGGTTCAAATGAATAAAGCAGCCTGCCTCCAGAGCCCACACTTGTAAACACCACTATACAAGACGCTCTTATGGTTTACTAGATTGGAAACTCCTGGATGACAAAAACTCTTGTATGTTCCCTCTTTGTATCTTCCCAACTTCCTAATGCCATCCATCGTACTTTAAAGACATTCAGTAAAAAGAGGCACATACTTGGGCAGAGTTTCCTTTTCTCTCAGCAGTAGGTGGATAAATTAGTGACTATTATATGGTATTTGATCTAAATATTGTAGTTCCATTTCCTCCCTGCTCTTTCTCCCCTCTTTTTATCTTTTTTCTCTTTCTTGTCCTCATCCTGTAGAGAAGGAAGTGCACAGGGGCCTATTTCTACACTAGGGAAATCTCAGAGGAGTTCTCCCAGGTCCATAGTGACTTCCGGAGTAGCTCTCAAGCCGCCGCCCTCTTCAGCTGGCAACTGTTCTACGGTTTGCAACCTCAGATCATTCCAAAGAATGAACCTCTTGAAATAAACACAGAGGAATGGGGCCTTTTATTATCTCCAGATGGGATTGTGCGGACTTGGAAGCTGTTGAAATAATTCTGCTGTGCCTGGATCAAATTTTGTTATCTTCCAAAAGGAAAGAAAGAGAGGAGTGGTAAATTGTGTTAACTAGAAAGTCAACTCCGATTAAATTCTGCTGATAGGTCCCCTTCCCCCACTAAAACCCAGATTTTTAAATCTACTTTTCATTTATTTTTGCATCTCTCTTCCTCTTTTACAATAAGATATTAAGCTGGGCTGGAATACACACAAACATACACACACAAAAGGACAAAATTGTAAAACCATTGTTTTTGTGTTGTTATCCAAGATTTAGGTGTTGTTTTTTCAAATGGGGATGACATCTAAAAGTGAACATACATGTTTTTTAGGGTATTACTACAAAAGAAAGTATGATAAAGCATGTCTGTAATGCTTTTATTTTTACTCTGTTAGTAGTGGCGAGCTGAGCAGTTTCTACATACATGGAGTCCAGTAAACACCTATTGAAAAAACACCATAAATACTTAGAATTTCGGGCTATAAACAATAGAAAATACAATTTTAAAATTGATGGTCCCACCTACTGATTATGATATAAAGTGTAAAAATGATCACTTATATAATAAGCTATTTCATGTTTTCCAATCATGTTACTTATTCCCACAGAGATTCTTTGAGGAGCTGGAAGGCAAACTTGGTTCATGCAGATGTAAGGCACTAATATTTTCAACTGGGGTGCTCTCCACTGGGTGCTATTAAATGCTCAGCACTTTGAAGGATACCAGAGAAGTAAAGGCATGGCCCCTGACTTCAAGGAGCATTTTATTCAGTTGGTAAGAGACCTACCTACCAATATAACAAAACAATAAATAGCCTTAGGAGGATGAGGCTGGGAGGGTCCCTTGAGGCCAGGAGTTTGAGGCTGCATGCAGTGTACTATGATCAGGCCTATGAATAAACACAGCACTCCAACCTGGGCAACATAATAGACCTGGCCTCTACAAAATAAAGACATAAAACAAAATAATAAATAGCCTGACATTAAAATGTGTAATGTTCCTTCTATATAAAATATATATAGAAATACTTTTATTTATTTATATATATATAATATGTAGAGATATATTTAGTATAAAATACTAAATGTAAGTATTTCTATATATAAAATACACATAGAAACACTTATATATAGAAATATATAAATCATACTTTCTAAATCCTCAGGTAACATGTCCTAAGTCCTTAGGACTTAGGACATGTTACCCCAAAGTAGAGTACCTCACTTGGCTGAGTACTTTATTTATGTATGTATGTATGTATTTATTTATCAAGAGGGAGTCTTGCTCTGTAGCCCAGGCTAGAGTGCAGTGGCTTGATCTCGGCTTACTGCAACCTCTGCCTCCTGAATTCAAGTGATTCTTCTGTCTCAGCCTCCCAAGGACCTGGGACTGATTACAGGCACCTGCCACTACACCCGGCTAATTTTTGTCTTTTAATAGATGGGGCTTCACCATGTTGGTCAGCTGATCTCGAACTCCTGACCTCAAGTGATCTGTCCACCTCAGCCTCCCAAAGTGCTGAGATTACAAGCATGAGCCACCGTGCCCAGCCCTTGGCTGAGTACTTTAAACTGAAGGACACTGGAAGGGCCTCAGAAGCAAGTTTTCTCTGACCTTCTGCTCTCCTGTCTCTTGCCCTCTTTTCTCCTTTAAAGCAAGTGATAAAAATCAGAATTCCTCTTCCCCACCGCAGGTCCTAGAAACTAGGACCACTCTTCTGCAAAGCAAGCCATAAAACCTAGAAAGGTCACTCTCTCCCTTTTACCTTGAAGACTCTGTTTCCAGAGGGGTCCTACCTATACCCAGGAGGAAGGAATGCTACATAAAGAGACCCAGAAGAATCTAAACAGAAAGGCAGGCCTTGCTGGGTTTCCTCCCCAGCCTATTACAATAAGATCATACTCTCTTGTACAGTCACATTTCTACATGGCTGTCCATTCTTCATTGAGCCTCAGCCTCAGCATAAAAACAGTTTTCCTTGCATCTTTGGGTATTCATTTCTTTATTTTTGGCAGGGGGTATTCACTTCTGAAGGCTCCTATGTCATGTAAAAGTTTGGTTAAATAAATTTGCTATGCTTTTCTCTTATTAATCTGTCTTTTGTTATGAGTGTCAACCATGACCCGTATGATGGATAAAGAAAGGTACTATACCTTTCTGCTCCTATAGCAGGAAAATGTCTGTTTTGCTCACCACTTACCCTAGGCTTAGTACAGCACAGTTCCTGGCACTTAGTAGGCAATTGATAGAATAACTGAATTAAGTTGGTTCTCATGGTAAGATATATGTGGCTTATAGAATATTTTAAATTAAGACTGGCAAAACAGATCAGAAAATATGTGTAAACACAGGAAGCAGGGCTTGAATTAAGTCCTAGAAAATTCCTCAAGGGATTTATAACCTAATATAGATGAAGCCATCAGTGCAGGGATCTTGTAGCCTTAAATTTGGTTTGAACTTGAGATTTTTGTGGTTTGCTGTGCCAACCCACACTTTTTCCTTAGGCAAGCACTGGGTTTTTGTTCAAAATCCAAAAGCAAAGGAAGAGAAAAAGGCAGATGGTGGGTAGTTGCAAGACTATAAACATATTCTACTCCTGGAAGTCTTAGGGACAGGAGTAATTCCTGGAGTATGAAAGTAGCTTAGAAAGATTTTTGCTTCCTCCCTCCAAGCTGACTATGTGGTGCAAAGTATTCCTATAGTACTTGGTGATATGAGGCTGAGCGCAATGGCTCATGCTTGTAATCCCAGCACTTTGGGAGGCCGAGGTGAGTGGATCACTTGAGGTTAGGAGTTCGGGACAATGGCAAACATAGTAAAACCCCATCTCTACTAAAATAAAAAAATTAGCTGGGTATGGTGGTCCATGCCTGCAGTCCTAGCTACTCAGGAGGCTAAGGCAGGAGAATCACTTGAAACCGGGAGGCAGAGGTTACAGTGAACTGAGATTGCACCACTGCGAGACTCTGTCTCAACAACAACAATAAAAACTTGGCAATATGTATCAAGAGTCTTAAAAATGGTCATATCTTTTGATCCAATACTTTTCCTTCTAAGAAAATATGTTGGCGGGGCTTGGTGGCTCATGCCTGTAATCCCAGCACTTTGGGAGGCCGAGGCGAAGTCAAAAGATCAAGACAATCCTGGCCAACATGGTGGAACCCCGTCTCTACTAAAAATACAAAAATTAGGTGGGCGTGGTGGTGTGTGCCTATACTTCCAGCTACTGGGGAGGCTGAGGCAGGAGAATAGTTTGAACCCGGAAGTAGAGGTTGCAATGAGCCGAGATCATGCCACTGCACTCCAGTCTCGTGACAGTGAAACTCCATCTCAAAATAAATAAATAAATAAATAAAGTTAAGGAAATAACCATAAATGTGAACAGAGGCTTTTTGGAACAAAGAGAAAAAAACCTCTGTACTCAATATAAAAAGTTATTTTCTAAAAATTTTAGTTAAGTAATTTTTGCCCTAGATATAAGACAATTCTTACATAATATTTAAAAATATGGCAAAAAATTGTGTATATATAGGTTACCCCTGAATAGAAGGATTACAGGTTGTTTTAATTTTACTCTATTGAAAGAAAAAAATTTAAAGCCTTTGAAATTTAGTGGGTGTCTTGATTAGTGCATCCATTCATTTCTGCTTTCATTGTCTTTGACTAGTCTTTCATTAGACTATTTTACGACTTTGTAGAGAAAGGGGTTAACATGCAGAAAATTGACATTAATGCAAATGTTTCCTTTTATATTATGTAAATGATCCCTGTTCGTGTCAATGCAAATAAATTTTGTCTGGCAGGTAATATAGATTTCTATAAATCAAATCCATTTGAACCAGCTGTAACACCTTACTGGTTTTCTCATTAATTAATGAGTTGATTAAAATCTTTGATGTGCTCATTTTATATTTATATAATAGTTGTATATTTCCTTATTTTGAAAACTGTTTTTAAGACTATATAGTTTCTATTTTCTAAATTTCCTACCATAAGCATGTAGAGGTAATTTAGTAAACTTTTTAAGTATAACATGCATGCAGAAAGGTAGGTATGTTTACAACTCAATGAATTTTCACAAAATCAATACCTGTGTAACCTTTGTAAGTATGATCAAGGAAAAGAATAATATTACCACCCCAAAGTTGCTCTTGTGCCTCCCTCTTAGTCACTATTATCTCCACCATCCCGACAGGTAAACACCATCCTGACTTCCAACATCACTGATTCATTTTGTCTGATTTTGAACTTTATATAAATAGAATCATATAATGTGTTCTCATTTGTGCCTGGCTTACTTTGATCACCATTATGTTTGTGAGATTCATACATGTGGTTGCGCAAAGTTTTAGTTCCTTCATTCTCCTTGTTGTGTAGTGTTCCGTTATATGCATAGATCATAATTTATTCATTCTGCTGTTGAACATTCAGATTGTTTCTCGTTCAGTGTTACTCCAAATAGTGTACCTATGACAATTTTTGTATGTTTTTGTTTTTGAGACAGAGTCTTGCTCTGTCGCCAGGCTGGAGTGCAGTGGTGCAGTCTCAGCTCTCTGCAACCTCCGCCTCTCGGGTTCAAGTGATTCTTCCACCTCAGCCTCCTGAGTAGCTGCGACTGCAGGCCCGTGCCAAACACCCGGCTAATTTTTGTATTTTTAGTAGAGATGGGGTTTCACCATGTTTCACAGGATGGTCTTGCTCTCTTGACCTCATGATCCACCCCTCTCGTTCTCCCAATGTATGTATTTTTAGGTGAAAATATGAGTATACGTCTGGTGACTAGAGCATGTATTGATTTAAAAATTTTTTAAAAACTGCATTAAAAATAAGTTTCTCGGCCAGGCGTGGTGGCTCACGCTTGTAGTCCCAGCACTTTAGGAGGCCGACTTGGGTGGATCATGAGGTCAGGAGTTTGAGACCAGCCTGGCCAACATGGTGAAACCCCATCTCTACTAAAAACACAAAAATTAGCCGGGTATGGTGGGGTGCGCCTGTAATTCCAGCTGCTCAGGAGGCTGAGACAGGAGAATCACTTGAGCCTGGAAGGCGGAGGTTGCAGTGAGCCGAGATCGCCCCATTGCACTTCAGCCTTGGCGACAGACCAAGACTCGGTCTCAAAAAAAAAAAAAAAGTTTCTCCTTTTTTTCTACAAACCTTTCTGTAAATATGAAATACTTTTAATTAACAAACTCTTGGATTTCTTCCTGGTTCAGTCTTGGTAAGTCGTATGTATCTAGTAATGCATGTGTTTCTTTGAAGTTTTCCAGTTAATCGGCGTATAGTTGCTTGGAGTTGTCTCTAATGATCCTTTGGATTTCTGTGGTATTAGTTATCACCATTTTTGTATCTGATTTTATTTATCTGGGTCTTCTCTCCTTTATTCTTAATCTGGCTAAAGATTTGTCCATTTTGCTTATCTTTTCAAAAATGCAACTTTTTGTTTCATTGATCTTTTTTTTTAATTGTTTTCTTCATTTCAATTTCATTTGCTTCTGCTCTGATCTTTATTATTTTTTCTACTAATTTGGGTTTGGTTTGGTCTTGCTTTTCTAGCTCTTTAAGATGCACTATTAGGTTATTTGAAGTTTTTCTCTTTTTTGATGTGGTCACTGATAGCTATAAACTTCCCTCTTAGTACTGCTTTCACTGTATTCCTTAGGTTTTGGTATGTTGTGTTTCTATTTTCATTTGTTTCAAGGCTTTTTTTTTTTTTTTGACAGAGTTTTGTTCTTGTTGCCCAGGCTGGAGTACAGTGGCGCGATCTTGGCTCACTGCAACCTCCTCCTCCCAGGTTCAAAAGATTCTCCTGCCTCAGCCTCCTGAGTAGCTGGGATTATAGGCGCCTGCCACCATGCCCAGCTAATTTTTTAATTTTTGGTAAAGACAGGGTTTCCCCATGTTGGTCAGGCTGGTCTCGAACTGCTGACCTCAGGCAATCCATCTGGCTAATTTTTGTGTTTTAGTAGACGGGGCTTCACCATGTTGGTCAGCTGGTCTCGAATTCCTGACCTCAGGTGATCTATCTGCCTCAGCCTCCCAAAGTGCTGGGATTACAGGTATGAGCCACCACTGGGATTGCAGGTGTCTGCCACCACGCCCAGCTTTTAGTAGAGATGGGCTTTCACCATGTTGGTCGGACTGGTCTCGAACTCCTGACCTCAGGTGATCCACTCACCTTGACCTCCTAAAGTGCTTGGATTACAGGTGTAAGGCACCATGCCTGTCCTGATTTTAATTTTTTATTTTATTTTATTTTAAAGACTTGTTTTGTGCCCTAACATATGGTCTATCCTCAGAAATACTCCATGTGCTGAGGAGAAGAATGTGTATTCTGCAGCTGTTGGAGGAAATGTTCTGTAAATATCTATCAGGTCTATTTGGTCTATAGCGCAGGCTAAGTTGTATGTTTGCTGATTTTCTGTCTGGATGATGTGTCCAATGCTGCAAGTGTGGTGTTGAAGTCTCCAGTTATTGTATTGGGGTCTATCTCTCTCTCTCTCTTTAGCTCTAATTAGCATTTGCTTTTTTAAATCTGGGTATGCCAGTGTTGGGTGCATATATAATTATAATTGTTATATCCTCCTGCTGAGTTGACCCCTTTATCATTATATAATAGTCTTCTTTGTCTCTTTTTATATTTTTTGTCATGAAAACTATTTTATCTGATATAAATATAGCAACTCCTATTCTTTTTTGGTTTTCATTTGTGTGAAGTATCTTTTTCCATCCCTTTATTTTAGGCCTATTTGTGTATTTATAGGTGAAGAGTGTTTCTCGTAGGCAATAGATTGTTGGGTCTTGTTTTCTGTCTTTTTTTTTGTTTAAGTATTTTTTTTAAGCATTTTTTTCTTTATAGAGACAGTCTTACTGTGTTGTCCATGCTGGGCTCAAGCAATCTGTCTTCCTTGGCCTCCTAAAGTGCTGGGATTACAGGCATGAGCCACCAGGCCTGGCTGAGTCTTTCTTTTTAAATCAATTTAACTACTCTATTTCTTTTGATTAGAGAATTTAGTCCATTTACATTCAATGTTATTATTGATAAGTAAGGACTTACTGCTGCCATATTGTTATTTGTTTTCTGGTTATTTTGTGACCCACCCTTCCTTCCTTCCTTTCTTCGTCCCTCCCTCACTCCTTCCTTCCTTCTTTCCTTCCTTCCTTCCTTTTCTTCTTCACTCCCTCACTCCTTCCTTCCCTTCCTTCCTTCCTTATTCTTTTTTATGAAGGTAATTTTCTATGGTGGTGTGTTTTAATTTCTTGCTTTTTATTTTTTGCATATCTGTTGTAGGTTTTTTTTGATTTGAAGTTATCTTGAAGTTTGCAAATAATATCCCAAAACTCATTATTTAAAACTGATGACAACTTAACACTAATTACAAAAACAAACAAAGAGAAAGTTAATAAAAACTCCACACTTTAAGTTCATTGCCCCCACTTTCTAACATTTTATTGTTTCTATTTATGTCTTATTCTACTGTCTGAAAAGTTGTTGTAGCTGTTATTTTTGATAGATTCATCTTTTAGACTTTCTGCTCAAGATATGAGTATTTTACACACCTCTATTTTTTTTTTTTTTTTTGAGACGGAGTCTCTCTCTGTCACCAGGCTGGAGTGCAGTGGCGTGATCTTGGCTCACTACAATCTCTGCCTCCTGGGTTCAAGTGACTCTCCTGCCTCAGCCTCCCAAAGTGCTGAAATTATAGGCATGAGCCACTGCAGCTGGACCATTCAGATACTTTCTTATTGCTCCTTAACATCATTTTCTTTCATATTGAAGACCTCCCTTTAGCATTTCTTGTAGGAGAAGTCTGGTGTTGAGGAAATCCTTCAGCTTTCGTTTGGTTGGGAAATTTCTCCTTCATATTTGACGGATATTTTCCCTGGATGTATTATTCTAGGATAAAAGTTTTTTTTTTTTTTCCTTCAGCATTTTAAATATGTCATGCCACTCTCTCCTGGCCTGTAAGGTTTCCACTGAGAAGTCTGCTGACAGACATTTTGGAGCTCCATTGTATGTTATTTCTTTTCTCTTGCTGCTTTTATGATCCTTTCTTTGTCTTTGACCTTTGGGAGTTTGATTATTAAATGCCTTCAGTTAGTCTTCTTTGGGTTAAATCTGCTTGGCGTTTTATAATCTTCTTGTACTTGACTATGAATATCTTTCTCTAGGTTTGGAAAGTTCTGTTATTATCCCTTTCAATAAACTTTCTATCCTTAATTGCCTCTTTAAGGCCAATAACTCAGATTTGCCCGTTTAAGACTATTTTCTAGATGTTGCAGGCAGGCTTCATTCTTTTGAATTCTTTTCTCTTTTGTCTCCTCTCTGTATTTTCAAAATAGTCTGTCTTCAAGCTCACTCATTCTTTCTTCTGCTTAATCAATTCTGCTGTTGACTGTGATACAATCTTCAGTTTATCAACTGAGTTTTTCTGCTTGATTTTTTAAAATTATTTCAATCTCTTTGTTAAGTTTATCTGCTAGGATTCTGAATTCCTCTTCTGCATTATTCTGAATTTCATTGACCTTCTCAAAACAGCTATTTTGAATTTTCTGTCTGAAAGATCATAATATCTCTGTCACTCCAGGATTGGTCACTGGTGCCTTGTTTTGTTTGTTTGGTGAGGTGACGTTTTCCTGGATGGTCCTGAGGCTTGCGAATGTTCGTTGATGTCTACGCATTGAAGAGACAGGTATTTGTTATAGTCTTTGCAGTCTGGACTTGCTTGTACCTGTCTTTTTTGGGAAGGTTTTCCAAGTTTTCAGAGGGAATTGAGTGTTGTGATCTAAGTCTTTGGTCCCTGCAGCCATATCTGCATTAGGGGGCACCCCAAGCCCGATACCACTGTGACTCTAGCAGACTCACACTGCCTTGGTGGTCTTGGATAAGGTCTGAGAGAATTCTTTGGATTACCAGGCAGAGATCCTTGTTCTCTTCTCTTACTTTTTCCCAAACAAATGGAGTCTCTCTGTGCTGAGCTGCCTAAAGCTGGGGAAGGGGTAACACAAGTACCACTGTGGCTACCACCACCGTGACCATGCTTGATCAGACCCAAAGCCAGCACAGCACTGGGTCTTGCTGAAGGCTCTTGGCAAATACTGTTTAGCTACTGCCAATGTTCTCACAAGGCCCAAAGGCTCTTCAATTGGAATCCAGACAGGCTTGTGTCTTTCCCTTCATGGCAGCAAGCTCCATCCTTCCCCCGCCCCCAACCCAAGGCAGATCCAGAAATGCCGTCTGAAAGCCAGGACTTGGAATTGGAACATTAGGAATCTACTTGGTGCTCTATACTACTGTGGCTGAACTGGCACCAAAGCCGCAAGACAAAGTCCTTCCCACTTTTCCCTCTCCCTTCCTCAAGCAGAAGTAGTCTTTTCCAGTGGCCACCACTACCTGGCTACTGCAGATGTTAATAAACTCTTTTAAAATGTAAATATATTTCAGAAGAGTTAATCCTGATTCTTGCCTTATTGTGAATTCCTATAATCTGACGATGAGATCAACAGTTAGTTGAGAAGTTTCCACTGGTGCAGGGAGAGTATGAAGAAATCTGGAGTGAGGAAAGGGGAGCAAAGTAGTGAGTGTTAGGGCTTTGGAGGTGAAGTCTGGAAGAAGGAGGAAAGAAGTGGGAGACTACTGGCTTCTCTTTTCTTCTTTTCTTTTCTCTTCTTTTTTTGAGACAGGGTCTCTCATTCTGTCACACAGATTGGAGTGCAGTGGCATGATCAGCTCACTGTAACCTTTAACTCCTGGACTCAAGCAATCCTCTCACCTCAGCCTCCCAGGGAGCTAGAACTACAGGTATACCCTGCCATGCTTGGTTAATTCACAAATTTTGTTTTGTAGAGACAGGGTCTCACTATGTTGCCCAGGCTGGTCTTGAACTTCTGACTTCAAGCAATCCTTCTGCCTGGCCTCCCAAAATTCTGAGATTACAAGTGTGAGCCATGGTTCCCAGCCAGAGTTTAAAATTGGATATGACAGTTGGACCGCTGAGTTAGGATGCCAGTTCCTCCTCACTGAGGCCAGGCTCTATGATCTGAGCACATCTAGTTCATCTTCTCCAGATCAATTTGGTGACTCCCTACTCTGCCTCCATCTCAGAAGTAGGGACAGAAGGAGGAATCTGAAAGCAGGAGGAGCAGAAAATAAGCTTTCAATACCTCTTTTATTATCTAATATTATAGAGTCTAATGGAAGCATTAAAAGTCTATCATGTGTAATTAAAGACCAAAAAAGAGTGGAAATGACTAGCAGGGTTCACATTTGGCCTTCTGCAAGTGAGCAGTGACCCAACAAAGATGGTGAGGAAGGGTGGAGTGGGTGAGGTTGGTATGGAGATTCAGGACAGGCCCAACACAGCAGGCTTAGTGGGGGTGAGGCATGGGAATAGCGGTGAGGATAGTTTTGGAGTTACTGTGCACAATCCAAGCTGGAACGAAATTTTAGTATACCTAAGAATTTTGGGTAAAATGGTGCAATGGACAGAAGTTGTGTTGAGTTTGGGGGCATAAGTGGGATGTCAGGTTAGGCGGCTGCTGCAGTGGCTTAGTAGCCAGCCTGAGATCTTGGAGCTGATGAACGAAGAGGCCAGGCTGGCATGTTATCACGCAGCTTGGTGGATCTGGGGAAAGAGGTTTTTGTCTCAAGAGGGATTTTCAGAATTTATATCTGGACTTGTACTATTTGAGATCACCTTAGTTTGGTTCAGCAGAGCTTTCTGTAAAGCATCCTTAGCAGCCCTGATGTCAAGTGACAGGGGAGGTGGCTGTGATCTTTGGATAGCCAGGCAGAATGAGATTCCTGTGAGAACTCCTGACAAGTACTCACCTATGTCCTTTGCTTCAGTGCCCCGAGGAAGGATTAAAGCTGATCCATGCCAACTCCGTCAATGGGCTCACTCTTGACTTGCTGGCTTATTGTTGTTGACAGCTTCCAGGTGTACGTTTTCTTAGAGATGGATTCCATGCAGGAAAAATGCTATTCTTGTTGCCAAGGCATTAGTTTAATAAGTAAACAAGTTGCAAAATACTGAAGGAGAACACGGAGGTGTTTTCAGGCTTCCCACTGGGCTCATCAGGAGCTGCCTGTCTACCACTTTCCACACTAAAAAAGACCCAACAACTGTACTATATACAGAATGTATTTTATCCTTTTTATCTTAATAAATGTTTTAAAGCTTGTTTTTATCCATTAGGACCTCAGCACTGTATACTTATAGGGCGCCTCTCATTTAATTTGCAGAATAAACAATATCATTACCATTTCAAGTCTATAAAAAAATAAGAGTCCATGAGATTAAAGAAATTGTTCTGCATCACATAATAAGGTATTAAAAGTGGGTCCTTAGCCGGACATGTTGGCGGGCACCTGTAATACCAGCTACTCAGAAGGCTGAGGCAGGAGAATTGCTTGAACCCAGGATGCAGAGGTTGCAGTTAGCTGAGATCACACCACTGCACTCCAGCCTGGGGGACAGAGAGGAGACTCTGTCTTAAAAACAAAAACCAACCAACCAAACAAAAACTAGGTCCCTAACTTATGATTATGTATCTATCCAAGTGTCTATATTCCACAGAGAACACAGTCTTGGAGTCTCACTTTATACTGATCAGGACCATTAACCCTGCAACCTGATTAGGCTACCAGGGTGGGCAAATTTCCTCAGGACCTGGCCCCCTAAAGAGTAAAAATCCCTCAACTGCTTCTTACCTCCTAACTTCAAAAGGATCCAGAGGGTTTGGTTACCCCATTACCCTGAAATAAAGGCTTGATTGTCTTTCCAGGATTTCAAACCTGTTCTTTGGAGATGGCCCAACCTCGACTGTTCAGTTTTGCAGCCAGAAGCATGGATTAATCATCAATATGTGAGTTCTTCATCTATTCTACCTGAAGTTTCTTGGCTGACTTTTAATTTATATCATAAAACAGTAGTCCATTTAACATTTTTGCTACAAACAACATTTTTCTATGTATATTTCAAATTCTGAAGAAAAAGTCTTACTGATTAATATAAATGCAAGTTTCTTATAATTTCAGGAAGCACTTTAAACAAGGAAAAAGAGAAAATCAATTGAGGGGCTAGTTATAAATACTATTTGACACAATTGGGACTGAGTGAGTTTTCTATCTGGATGGATAGTAAGTGCAAAATTGTGATGCACTGATTTCTTATCACTGAAAAGTGCTCCACTTGGGGCAGCAGAAGGAAATGAGATGCCTATGAGAATAGAGTTGAGTCATGAAAAGAGAAGCAAGTCTGGATGCCCATCAGCCAGGTAAAGATAGAGTAAGAGCTACAGCTATCATTTCAAAAATTTTTTAAAAATACATAGTTTTCTGGCCCAGTACAATGGCTAACACCTGTAATCCCAACACTTTGGGAGGCCAACGTGGGAGGATCACTTGAGGCCAGGAGTTCAAGACCAGCCTGGGCAACATAGTGAGACCTTGTCTCTACAAAAATAAAAATAAAAAATTAGCCAGGCATGGTGATGCACACCTGTAGTCCCAGTGACTCAGGAGGCTGAGGTGGGAAGATATCTTGAGCCCAGGAGTTCCAGGCTGCAGTGAGCTGTGATCACTCATAGCACTTCAGCCAGGCTGACAGAGTGAGACCATGTCCCTAAATAAATAGATAGATAGATAGATAGATAGATAGATAGATAGATACAGATACAGTTTTCTTTTTTTTTTTTTCCCCTCGAGACGGAGTCTTGCTCTGTTGCCCAGAGGTGGAGTGCAATGGCATGATCTCGCCTCACTACAACCTCTGCTTCAGAGGTTCAAGCAATTCTCCTGCCTCAGCCTCCCAAGTAGTTGGGACTACAGGCATCCACCACCACACCAGGCTAATTTTTGTCTTTTTAGTAGAGACGGGGATTCACCATGTTGGCCAGGCTGAGTCCTGACCTCGTGATCTGCCCACCTTGGCCTTCCAAAATGCTGCGATCACAGGCCTGAGCCACCGTGCCCAGCCTAGTTTTCTTATAACAAAAGGAATACTTCCTTTTTATACAAATTGAAAATACAACTAAAGAGAGAGAGAGAAAAAACAAAAAACACCTGAATTCCACCACTGAACTAACTTCTGCACTGGCCTTTCATCTTATTGAGAGTTAACCACTAAATTAAGAGGGGAATGGGATTACCCCTGAAAATACCTTAAATTATTCAGTTTGGAATAGAACCTTGGAGCATGTAGAAAACCCAACACATGTGCATGACATGAATTTTGTTAGTTGAGCAACTAATGAAGTAGTTCTATTTATAAACCATGCTATTTAAATTTATATAAACAAATAAAAATAAAAGGACCTGTTAACAATAGAATCACACTTAGTGTGAGAAGATACTCAATGTATGAAGAGCACACAGCACTAGAAATCGATCAAATTCACATCACCTCTTTCAGATTTATTTTGGATTAGGTTCAAGCTAATTGAAAAGATCAGATCCCACTGCCTTGGGAGGCCAAGGTGGGAGGATTGCTTGAGACCAGGAGTCCAAGGCCAGCCTGGGCAACATAGCAAAACCCTATGGCTGCAAAAATTAAAAAAAAAAATTAGCCTGCTGTGGTGGCATGTGCCTGTAGCCCCACCTACTCAGGAGGCTAAGGCAGGAGGATTGCTTGAGCACAGGAATTTGAGGCTGCAGTGAGCCTTGATAGTGCCACTGCACTTCAGCCTGGGTTACAGAGAGAGACACTGTCTCTTAAAGAGTGAGAGAGAGAGAGTGAGAGAGAGAGAGAGAGAAAGAAGAAAGGTCAGGCAGAAATCATAACACCATTTAAAATATTCTCTCTTGCGGCTGGGCATGGTAGCTCACGCTGTAATCCCAGCTGGGAGGCTAAGGCAGGCAGATCACCTGAGGCCAAGAGTTTGGGACCAGCCTGACCAACATGGTGAAATCCCGTCTCTACTAAAAATTCAAAAAAGTTAGCCGGGTATGGTAGCACACATCTGTAATCCCAGCTATTCGGGAGGCTGAGGCAGGAGAATTGCTTGAACCCGGGAGGCGGAGGTTGCAGTGAGCCGAGACCACGCCACTACCCTCCATCCCTAGCAACAGAGCAAGACCCCGTCTCAAAAAAAAAAAAGTCTCTCTTGCACTTTCCTTCTTCTTCTCTCTCCCCTTTCTGTTTCCTTTATTCTTTCTCATTTGCCCTCCGGCCTTCCCAAATTTAGGTGAACCCTATTAAAGCTAAATGCAAAATGCTGTGATGCTTCTGTATTACCACTTTTAAATCTAGGCTTCAATAACTTTTAAAGTTACAAAAATACACAGTACTAATGGAAAACATAAAATAGTACAGATAGTATAAAAACAAAAAGTCAAAATCTCCTTTTCTTGTTCTTTTGTATTACACCTCAGCATTCTTCCCATTTCTAGAGATGGAGGTAAGGCCCAGAGTTGGGAGGGGGGTAAAGTCAGGCAGAGTTTCTTTTTGTACTTTTACAAACTATTTTCTTTGTGACTGTATGTGTGTGTATTTTTATATCATGTTAGTGAGATTTAGAGAGCAAGGGGAAGTTAAATGCATGTAGTCAGTCCACCACCTTGAACCAGAAACCCTTTAAAAGCTTTTAAAACCATACACATATACTCACACATGTTTTTATTTTACTGAAAAGGAATCATCAAGTATGTATTGGTTGGTCACCTGTGTTTGTCCTTAATATATTTTAGACATTTTATCACATTAATAAATATGAATCTATAACATTATTTTAAATATGAAAAATATAACATGATATGGATGTATTTGTGTAATTAAACTCTTACTGTTGGACACTTAGGTTGCTTTTCTATTTCTGAATGACGAACACAGTTTGGATGATCTGCCTAGTAGTTTAATCTTTGCACACATGCTTAGTAACTTCCTGAAGACAGAGTTATAAATTTGAAATTGGTCACTGGACAAAATGTGCATTTTTAAGGCTTTTGAGTATACTGGACACTTGCGTTTCTTACATTTTAGTTGCGCAGTCTCAAATCTAACAATGAATTTAACTTCTTTTCTAGGGTGGGACACTACTTCAGACTGCTTTCGTGTCAAGATCTGCCTCATCTTCCGAAGTGGGAGTTCTCAGCATCAGGCTTGTGGGGGTGGAAGCTTAATCCGCCTCCTTCCAAAAACTGAAGTGAGTCACTACCAACTTTATTTCTCCACCCTTGACTGAGTCCATACACATCCCTGCCTTTTTTTTTAAGGAGGTGGAACTCAGCCTAAAGTCTCCATTCAGGTGGAATTGAAAAAGGGCATCTGTTCTAGGTCATTCTTACTTCCAGATTAGAATTTATTTCAGCCCTTAAGACAGAGCTATCTTAACCTAAGTTCTTAACAGCTAACTTCAGAAATCTTAAACAGTTTACGAAGTGGGTAAAATCTCTACAAGTCTTTGAAGAGTATTAGCTATGAAAATGATTGTTATTTTTTCAAAAAATAATAACATAAACTTGGAATGGATAGTTATTTTGGTCAGAAGATTAACATGGATTCTCTGACACCTGGGCAGATTCCCCATCTGATCTGTGCTCCTTCCCATTTGAACACTGGATAGCTTTGAGAAATCTTCTTGGAGCATGTAGAAAAGCCAGCACAAAAAGCCAGCACATGGGCATGGACATACACATACCCCACCTTTACTCTTCTTTTTGTTTCTCTTGCTATTGCTACTATCATACCACCACCACTGAAATCTAGCAATAGTTTTAACATGTGTAATGTGTCGTTTTTGCTGGTTAGAGTACTTTCTAGGCTAAAAAGCAAAGGAAATATAAAAACAAATTTTCAACAAACCTATAGTGGTATATGCTGCTTTAAAGTTGATAAAGCAAGGCTGGGCGCTGTGGCTCATGCCTGTAATCCCAGCACTTTGGGAAGCCGAGGTGGGTGGATCACTTGAGCTCAGGACTTTGAGACCAGCGTAGGCAACATGTCGAAACCTGGTCTCTACAAAAAAGACAAAAATTAGCCGGGTGTGGTGGTGCACACCTGTAGTCCCAGCTATCAGGGAGGGTGAGTAGAGAGTTTCACTTAAGATCAGGAGGTTGAGGCTGCAGTGAGCCGTGTTCACACCACTGCACTCTAGCCTGGGTGACCAGGTGAGACCCTGTCTCAAAAACAAATTAAAAAGTTTATAAACCACCTTCACATAACCTGCAGTTGCTGTGCCCAGGGAACTCATTCTACTAAAGTTGCTCTTAATCTAAAGGGGAAGCGGTGAGATAAGCTGATTACTCTCTGGGGTTAAGGATTCTATGTTTCTTGTTATGAAGCCTTGATATTCTGCTATCAGGATGATGGACTATTTGAGTAGACCTACCTGACAGTGTAAAGGAAATGGTTCTGATTTTCCTCCTTTCTAGGGAGTAAGAATGACCTAGAACAGATATCCTTCTCCAGGGTTGAAGGAGACACTCATGGTCACCAAAATCTAGGACAAAATGTTTCATTCAGTAAAACTAGCTCCCATAGTAAGTTATCTTACATTCAGCAAATTAGGGATTAATTTTCAAAAGATTCCAGATAAGCAAGAGTAATTTGAACTTTGTAAAACATTGTTATAAATTCTTTAACGGTCCCTTCCAGAGAGCTCTGTCCGCCCTTGAGTAACTAGAAGCACGCCTTTGCTCAAGTCAAGAGCTGGTATCGGGACAGAAACATCTACTGCCATGCAGAAGAGTAAAGAGTAGAGAAAATACTAGAAGTTCCACCTTAAAGTGGCCAGGTTTTTAATAATTAAGGTACAAATAAATATAAGGAATATAAAATGGTTCTTAAGGAATATAACCAGACTGGGTTTCAAATTGTTTTTTTAGGGACATGCACATAGATTCCTATGAAAGCCTTGTATTTAGTGGTTAGGTACCAGGTTTCTCCCTAAAACCTACTAAAACTATGTTGACTCTGAAATGGCATTTTCAATTCCCTTAAGATTCCATCCTCACCTACTCCCAATGGAAGTCTTCAATTTATTAGATAATTGGAAAATTGAGAATTGAGACTGAATTGAACCATGAACCATGGCGGGTGAGGAGTGCATGAAGGTGGGCCTTTCTGGGTTTAGTGGCACTCAAATTAGCATAAGAAGAAACTTATGGACTTCTGGGAGATGACCCAGAAAATGTGGCCATCAAAAACAACAATGTTCATATGTCTGAGTCCCAAGTATTAAATCTATGAGTTAGTGACTGAAGGACTTAGGTTTCTTTCGAATTAAGTTAAATTCCATTACGATAAGATTGATAACTTGGACAAAATTTACTTTTAAGATTCATATGAAAGGAACTCTAGTGCTACTGTCGCACCTTAACCCATTCGGTCATCAGAACTTGTATTGGGTATATAGCCAATCCCTAGAAATACTTGCTTCATGAATTGTATAAGACGATTAATTAAGATGACTGACATGCCTTGGTGTAATCTGACATGCCTTGGTCTTTGCAAAGATGAATTCTTCAAGAGGTTTGTCTAAGATTTGAGAAGCCCACTGAGAGTGTGCCAACAGATTATTAATGAGCACTCATACTTACAAGTAAAGAGAGTCAATCCAGAGCAAAACTTCAGCATAATGAGATATAAAGGCTTTGGGCATATTACCTAACCTCAATGTCCTCATCTGTAAAATGTAGATAATAATAGCAACAACTATCATACAGGGTTATTATGAGGATTAAATGAGACAACGCACGTGGAGTAATTAGAAGAGTGCCTGGCAAGTAGGAATTAGGGGAATGATTATGCAGATGCATTTATGCAGATGAGCAGACCTCTAGGGTAACTCAGAAACAATAGAAGGTCCTAAACATAAAGGGGTCATGGGAACCCTACACTGTTTATAAATCTTGGCTGCATCATTGGAACTAATTAAGGACCAGCTAAGACACCTGCCCCATTCCAGAAGAATTGGCACTGTGTAAGATCCTGCTACTGTGTGGTATGACTTGAAAATATATGCTGAAATGACTTTTCCTAACAGCCCAGAGATATGTGGCCATGGAATAGAAATTGGATTGAATAATAAAAAAGTCATATTTCACAACCCACTTCAGCTATTATTATTAGGGAACCAAATGATATATCCAAATATCAAAAGAGAGAGTGGGGGTAAGGCACAAGGGGCTTGAGAAGAATTTTGCTCTAGATACAATTTATTGTCCCAATAGCCATGCCATAATTTCTAAAGAAGCCTATGGAGAAAAATCTGAGGAAGGTAAAGAACTCATTTGAAACCTCTTTTGTGTAACAGTTTTTTTTTTTTTTTTGGTGGGGTAGGGGACGGAGTCTTGCTCTGTCAACCAAGCTGGAATGCAGTGTCACTATCTCAGCTCACTGCAACCTTCACTTCCCGGGTTCAGCTTCCCGAGTAGCTGGGATCACAGGTGTGTGCCACCATACCCAGCTAATTTTTCTTTTTTTTTTTTGTATTTTAGTAGAGATAAGTTTTCACCATGTTGGCCAGGCTGGTCTCAAACTCCTGACCTCAGGTGATTCGCCTGCCTTGGTCTCCCAGAGTACTTGGATTACAGGCATGACCTACCATGCCCAGCCTTATATAACATCTTATATAAGATTGAGAAAACATCAAGTGTTCCACATGAAAAAAAAATGCAAGGAGTGGTTGTGCCTGCAAGTGAGGAGATATAGGGTCATGAGTTTGTTTAACCCCTTAGGAGAAACAACTTTTCCTCAAGCCTTTTAGAAAAATGCCCTGTACTTGATCACATGATCTTAGATTATATGGTAAGACTACAATTCTTTAAAAGAATTCTAATATTCACCTTTTCCCACCAATTGTAACCCTGGTCTTCTTTTCATTTAATTGAAAGCAGATCTGGCTGGGTACTGTGGCTCACACCTGTAATCCCAGCACTTTGAGAGGGCAAGGTGGGTGGATCGCAAGGTCAGGAGATGAAGACTATCCTGGCCAACATGGTAAAACCCATTTCTATTAAAAATACAAAAATTAGTCAGGCGTGGTGGCACACACCTGTAGTCCCAGCTACTTGCAGTCTGAGGCAGGAGAATTGCTTGAACCTGGAAGGTGGAGGTTGCAGTTAGCTGAGATCAAGGCACTGTACTCCAGCCTGGGTGACAGAGTGAGACCGTGTCTCCAAAAAAAAAAAAAAAGAGAAAGCAGATCAATTCTTGCTGTAACTTCTGAAAAAGAACACAGTGCTCTGGCAGCAATGACGATGACATTCTTCCAAGGAGCAGGATAACAAAGAGGCAAAACAGCTGCTGGAGGTGAATATTTTGGCATTAGGGAAGTGTGAAATGTGAAAATTCATTATCACAGAAAATCAAACTTGAAAAGGAGTTAAGAAAAACTCCCAGTTTAGAGCTACCTGTTTGTAGTAGTCTGTTTTTATACTTCTGTAAATATATTACCTGAGACTGGATAATTTATAAAGAAAAGAGATTTAATTGACTCACAGTTCCACATGGCTGGAGAGGTCTCAGGAAACTTACCCATGCTGGAAGGTGAAGGGAAAGTAGGCACCTTCTTTACAAAGCAGCAGGAGAGAGTGAGAGAGAAGCAAAGGGGAAGAGTCCCTTATAAAACCATCAGATCTGTGAGAACTCGCTATCATGAAAACAGCATGGGGGAAACCTCCCTCATGGTCCAATCACCTCCTACCAGAGCTCTCCCTCAACACCTCGGGATTACAATTCAAGATGAGATTTGGGTGGGGTTACAAAGCTTAACCATATCACTGTTTACAGTGTAAACAGACCTAAGTAAACTGTTAGTTATCATTTCTTGCATACATTTTCACTACCTTCTCTATATACTCCATCTCTACAGAATTACAGAAACTGGGATGCTCAAAACTATATTTCCCACTTTTCACCATCCATAAAAGTCAATACTAGATAAATTGTAAATCTAAGTTAAACAATAACAGTTTCTCAAGAAAACAGAAGAATACTCTTATGATTTGGAGTCCAAAAAGGTTTCTTCAACTGGAGACACACAAAATAAATGAACCATAAAGGAAAACATCTGATAAACTGAACTAATTCAAAATTACAAATGTCTTCATCAAAAGACATTAATAAAAGAGTGAAAAAAAAAAGCCACAGGGTGCCAAAAGATATTCTCAATACATACACCCAATGAAGGACTCAGATCCAGAATAAAGAACTACAAAGAACAAGAAAAGGCAGACAAGCCCATAGAAAAATCACACAAAATGCATGAATAGGCATTTCACAGAAGAGGGTATTCAAATGGCCAATAAACATTAAAGAGGTGTTTAATTTATTTGATATCCAGAAAATGAAAACAACAACGAGATTCAATACACTAGATTAGTCTTTAAAAATAATGGCTAAAATTTAAAAGATGAAAAAGATCAAGTTTTGATGAAGACGTGAAAAACTGTTGGGCAGTATCTACTCAAGATAAACCCCATGCATCAGAGAAATTCTACTTTTATATATCCAACTGAAATGTGTGTGTGTGTGTGTGTGTGTGTGTATGTGTGCATTCGTGTGTGTTCACCAATGTTCATAGTGGCACTAGTTGCAATAATCTCAAACTGGAAGCAACCCAATGTCCATCTTGTTAGAATGCATAAATTGTGTTATATTCATATAATGGAATACTATACAGCAATGAAAATGAAGGTACTATGACTATACACAACACAAATGAATCTCAAAAATATAATGTTGAATATAAAAAGCCAGTAATAAAAGAATACACACAGTATTATTCCATTTTGTCTAATGTTTACAAATAGGCCAAATTGGTCTAGCATATTAGAAGCCAAGATTACAGTCAATTTGAGGGAGGATAATGCCTAGAAAAGATCATGAAGGGAGCTTCTGGTATGGTAATAGTTTCTGCCTTCCAATCTGGGTACTAGCTATATGTAGGGGTGTTTACTTTATGAAAATTCATCAAGCTCTCTGGTTATAATTTGTGTATTTTTCTCTCTGTATGCTATACTTCAATAAAAATGGACTTACAGGCCAGGTGCGGTGGCTCACGCCTGTAATCCTAGCACTTTGGGAGGAGTTCAAGACCAGCCTGGCCATCATGGTGAAACTCCATCTTATAAAAAAAAAAAAATGGACTTACACTGAGTTGAAAACAAAACTCAATAACTATAATTCTAGGCTGAGCTGCTAATAGGATTTGTTATACAATTTAGATTGTGCCAATCAGATATAATGATGTGAAATTTGAAAGGTAAAGGGA
>CAUYQU010042776.1:0-47658 GCA_963574635.1 Cheracebus regulus
ATCTATAAATGTAATCCATCACATAAACAGAAGCAAAGACAAAAACCACATGATTATCTCAATAGATGGAGAAAAGGCCTATGACAATAGTCACCAGCACTTTATCCTAAAAAACTTAATAAACTGGATATTGATGGAACGTATCTCAAAATAATGAAAGCTATTAACGACAAACCCACAGCCAATATCATACTGAATGGGCAAAAACTGGCAGCATTCACTCTGAAAACTGGCACAAGGATGCTCTCTCTCACCACTCCTATTCAACATAACTATTGGAAGTTCTGGCCAGGGCAATCATGCAAGAAAAATAAACAGTATTCAATTAGGAAAGATGAAGTAAAACTGTCTCTATTTACATATGACAGGACTGTGTATTTAGAAGATCCCATCATCTCAGCCCAAAATCTTCCGAAGCTGATAAGTAACTTCAGCAAAGTCTCAGGATCCAAAATCAATGTGCAAAAATCACAAGCATTCCAATACACCAACAACAGAAAAACAAAGAGCCAAATCATGAGTGAACTCTCATTCACAATTGCTAGGAATAAAATACCTAGGAATACAACTTACAAGGGATGCGAAGGACATCTTCAAGGAGAACTACAAACCACTGCTCAAGGAAATAAGAGAGGGCACAAATAGGAAAACATTCCATGCTCACAGTTAAGAAGAATCAATATTGTGAAAATGGGAATACTGCCCAAAGTATTTTATAGATTCAATGCTATCCCCAGCAAGCTACCACTGATTTTCTTCACAGAATTGGAAAAAACCATCTTAAACTTCATATGGAACCAAAAGAGAGCCCACAGAACCAAGACAATCCTAAGCAAAAAGAACAAAGCTGGAGGCATCACATTACCTGACTTCAAATGATACTACAAAGCTATAGTAGTCAAAACAGCGTGCTACTGGTATCAAAACAGAGATATAGACCAATGGAACAGAACAGAGGCCTAAGAAGTAACACCACACGTCTACAACCATCTGATCTTTGACAAATCTGACAAAACAAGCAAAGGAAAAAGGATTCCCTGTTTAATAACTGGTGTTGGGAAAACTAGTTAGCCATATGCAGAAAGCTGAAATTAGCCCTCTTACTTACACCTCATACAAAAATTAACTCCAGATAGATTAAAGATTTAAACATAAGACCTAATACAATAAAAACCCTTAAAAGAAAACCTAGGCAACACCATTCAGGATATAGGCACAGGCCAGGACTTCATGACTAAAATACCAAAAGCAATGGCAACAAAAGCAAAAATAGACAAATGGGATCTAATTAAACTTAAGAGCTTCTGCACAGCAAAAGAAACAATCATTAGAGTGAACTGGCAACCAACACAATAGGCAAAAAATTTTGCAATCTACCCATCTGACAAAGGACTAATATCCAGAATCTACAAAGAACTAAAGCAGATTTACAAGAAAAAATCTAACAACCCCATCAAAAAGAGGGCAAACAATATGAACAGACACTTCTCAAAACAAGACATTCATGCAGCCAACAGACATATGAAAGAAAGCTCATCATCACTGGCCGTTAGAGAAATGCAAATTAAAACTATATTGAGATACTATCTCATGCCAGTTAGAATGGCGATCATTAAAAATTAGGAGACAACAGATGCTAGAAAGAATGTGGAGAAATAGGAACACTTTTACACTGTTGGTGGGATTGTAAATTAGTTCAAGCATTGTGGAAGACAATGTGGTGATTCCTCAAGGATCTAGAAATAGAAATACCATTTGACCCAGCAGTCCCATTACTGGGTATATACAGAAAGGATTATAAAACATTCAATTAAAGACACATGCTTGCGAGGCTTAGGCGGGTGGATCATGAGGTCAAGAGATTGAGACCATCCTGGCCAACATGGTGAAACCCGTCTCTACCAAAAAAATGCAAAAATTAGCTGGGCATGGTGGTGCATGCCTGTAGTCCCAGCTACTCGGGAGGCTGAGGCAGGAGAATTGCTCGAACCTGGGAGACAGAGCTTGTAGTGAGCCGAGATCATGCCACTGTACTCCAGCCTGGTGCCTGGCAACAGAGCAAGACTCTGTCTCAAAATAATAATAATAATAATAAAATAAATAAAGACACATGCACATGTATGTTTATTACAGCACAGTTTACAATAGTAAAGACTTGGAACCAACCCAAATGCCTATCAGTGATAGATTGTACAAAGAAAACGTGGCATATATATATACCATGAAATACTATGCAGCCATAAAAAGGGATGAGTTCCTGTCCTTTGCAGGGCCATGGGTGAATCTGGAAACCATCATTCTCAGCAAACTGACACAAGAACAGAAAACGAAACACTGCATGTTCTCACTCATAATTGGATGTTGAACAATAAGAACACATGGCCACAGGGAGGGGAATATCACACACAGGGGCCTGGGTGGGGGTGGGGATTTAGGGAGGGCTAACATTAGGAGAAATATCTAATGTAGATGATGGGGGATGGATGCAGCAAGCAACCATGGCACGTGTATAGCTATGTAACAAACCTGCACATTCTGCACATGCACCCCAGAACTTAAAGAATAATAAATACAAAAACCCATAGTATTTCTATTAAACATTCAATTCAATTTTAAATAGATATAAATGGTAAGAAAAACCTATATTTTTCTTTACCTATATACGCCATTTTTAGTGTTATAATAGTCAAAGAAGGTTCCCCAGAGAAACAGCACCAATAGGGTTATGACATCGTTCCAGTCCAAGATCAAAGGCCTGAAACCAAGGAAAACTGGTGATATAGGCTACAATTTGAGTGCAGAAGACTGACGTTTCAGCTCTAAAACAGAAAAAGTGAATTCTCCCTACCCCACTGCTATAGTTGGATGTTTGTACTCCAAACTTCATGCTGAAGTTGGATCTCCAATGTTGGGAGTGGGGCCTAATGAGGTGTTTGGTTCATGGGGGCGGATACCTCACAAATTACTTGTTGCTGTCCTTGTGGACAAGATGAGTTCTCTATTAGTTTCCATGAGAGCTAGTTGTTAAAAAGCGCCTGGCACCTCACTCCCCTCTTTCTTTTGCCTTCACTCTCCCACCACGTGATCTCTACACACTCTGGCCTCCTTTTCCCTTCTGCCATAAGTGGAAACAGCCTGAAGGCCTCACCAGAAGCAGATGCTGGCACCATGATTCTTACACAGCCTGCAGAACCATGAGCAAAATAAACCTTTTTCTTTATAAATTACCCAGGCTTAGCAGAACAAATAGAAAATATCTATTTGTGTATATGTGTGTACCTAAGTTATGCATGTATATTTGTATCACTTACAGGTATAATTTACTTCTATATTTGCTTTATTTATAAACATATTTATATGAATTATTTATTGTTTATGATTTATTACGAAGAACTGGGTCATGCAATATGGAGGCTGACAAGTCCTACAGTCTGGCATCTGTGAGTGGGAGAAGGAAAGCTGGTAGTGTAACTCAGTCTTAAGTCCAAAAGCCTGGGCGCCAAGGGAGCCAATAATGTAAATCCCAGTCTGAGGACAGAAGAAAATAGAATAAGATGTCCTAGCTCGAGCAGTATGGCAGAAGTAAAAAGGGTATGAGTTCCTCCTTCCTTCACCTTTTGTTTTGTCTAGGTTCTTAACAGGTTAGATGAAACCTACTCACACTGGAGATGACAATCTGCTTTACTCAGTCTATCGATAAAAACGTTAATCTGAAAAATATCCTAAGACACACATTCGAAATAATATTTAACCTACGTGCCTCAGCCAAGAACATTACAAGAATTCTTCATTACCTTTGTATTATTTCCTTCCACTGGATTTTTTTTTTTAAATTCTTGTTAGGGTTAAATGAAGCTCTATAAGCAATTATTTTTTTTTTACTTTTGTATGCTTGGAAAATCACCTGATTGTCTCAGTGGTAGAATAGAGTTGACTGTTAAAAGAAACAGTGAACTCGAATATGAAATAATACTTACTATCCAGTCAAGCCATAGAATAGAAAATGATTAAATGAAAATACACAAAACCTCAGTGACTTGTGGGAAAATATTAGAAGATTCAGTGTACATGTCACTGAGCCTCAGAAGGAGGAGAGAAAGAGGTTGGAGCAGAGACATCCTCTGAAGATATAATGTTAGTAAACTTCCCAAATTTGGTGAAAAACATAAATTTGCAGATCAAAGAAGGTCAGTGACTACCAGGAAGATACATTCAAAGAATCCCACACCTAGAAACATCATAACTAAATTACGGAAAGAAAAAAAAACAACAACAAGCATGGAGACATAGATTGTGGATACACTTGAGCAATGGAAGGCAAAATGATTAAGGGACTACATCTCTGTAATGGTGAAAGGACTGCTCTCCTTTGCTCCCTACTATCTTTTCAGAAGTCAATTTGTCAGATATCAGCAATTAAGCAGAGATGCTCTTTAGGCTGTTGAATGCCCTTAAGCTATACTTATGTGGTCTGAGCAGCTTTAGAAACCTGTAGACATATTGCTTTTGTTAAGATAAGCTCTGTGTCCTTAGAGAGCATCCAGGCAACTTTTTTCCTTTAGAAAGAACTGGTCATCCAGGAAGGTCCAACATGATGGAAGGCCAGGGGAAGAAATGGGGCTTTGGTGACTTTCCAGTAAGGACTGAACCCAAGACATGACAAAACAAGGTAAGGCAAGACAAAAAAAAAAAAAGAAAAAAAAAAAAAAAAAAACAAGCATGGCAATTTTCTTAGAAAACCCTCCTGCTTGGAAGTTTGGTTTTACCCAACAAAGATACAACCAACCACTTGTGAGCTCCCGAACTATTTCTCATCCCTTCTGATCTGTAAAGAATAGTTTAAGAATTGCAGAGTTAAAAACTTATTTTGGAATTGAAATGCATCTATGAGAGTCTCTCTAAATTATGACTGACAGCAAGATGCAAGGTCATTCTCTATTGCTGTAGTCAAATACCATAGCCCATTTTTCCTTTTCAAAAATGTATAAATCTCATTTATAAACAACATCTCATTTGTCAAATACAACAAATTACCTTAAAAGTCAAGGAAAAATGTAGGTGATTTATTCAGGCAAAAATTAACCAAAAAATAACATTCTGAAAAAATAAAAATATAAAATGTTAATAGTTTTCAAATTTTACTAAAACAAGAAGAGTTAAATTTCTTGAAAGTATCGGGGAATTATATAAAAAGGCAACTTATTGCAATTATCTCTTTACACAAAGGAGGGAGAGATTAACGAAACCATTTTTATAATCTAGTTTTTGTAATGGAAAGAATTTGGCAGAGAAAGATTATTTGTGTTTCAGCTCTCTAATACGGCAGCCAGATTTAATTTTCCTTGAATAACAAATAGGTAGAGTGGTATAGAAATATCTTACCTTTGGCTTGATGAGAAATGTATATTTTAAGAACTTCAATCACTCAGCAAAGATGCTTACCAAACTCACAACAGCAGTTTGCTGTTTAATTTTTCTTATGTTTAAGAATCTGAAAATAAAAAAAAAAGAATTGCACAATAATTTAGGATATTGTCTAAACCAATCCAATGATAATGATTTCCAAAATATTGAAAACAACATGTTTGCTTAGTTAAAAAAATGTGGTCTTTGTACGTTAACATTTTTTTTCTTTGACTCTCTACTATACTTGATCTTATACTTTACTTAGTCCGTGAAACCCTCAACAGCTTTCTCCCTCATTCCTTCCAACTAGGCACTATTCATTATTGCTAAATAAATTAAAGAAATAATATCTTATAAGTTATTTACAAATATATATTATATCATCTCATTATGTTTCTGGTTGTTACTGAACATTTTGTTTTACCTTTTATTGCTTCCATTGTTTCAGACACATTTTGTCCACATAAGCTACCATATTGTAAATTATTTCAGAAGATTCCTTCACTTTATTGAGTACCTTCACTTCTTCCTCTGTATTTCTAAACTTCATATCTTTGAGCCTTTCTAGTCTGTCCGCAGTTTACTGTCCTGTAAATTCACGTCTTTCCATTTCACCTTCTTCTCTCTTACTCCTTTCGCCTGTGGCTTTAATTATTGTTGTAATTTCAATGTTGTAAATGATATGATTCCTAAATATCAAGTTTTTTTTTTGTTTGTTTTGGAGACGGAGCCTTGTCCTGTCACCCAGGCTGGAGTGCAATGGTGCAATTGTAGCTCACTGCAACCTCCGCCTCCTGGGTTCAAACGATTCTTCTGCCTCAGCCTCCCTACGAGCTGGGATTACAGGCACCCACCACCATGCCCAGCTATTTTTTTGTATTTTCAGTAGAGACGGGGTTTCACCATGTTGGCCAAGCTAGTCTCCAACTCCTGACCTTGTGATTGACCTTATGATCTGCCCCCTTACCCTTCCAAAGTGCTGGGATTACCGGTGTGAGCCGCCGCACCTGACTGAGGTTTAATTGGATTTGCAGTTCCACATGGCTGGGGAGGCCTCATAATCACTGAGGGAGGCAAAAGGCACTTTTTTTTTTTGAGACAGAGTCTTGCTCTGTCGCCAGGCTGAAGTGCAGTGCGTGATCTTGGCTCACTGAAACCTCTGCTTCCCCGGTTCAAGAGATTCTCCTGCCCCAGCCTCCTGAGTGGCCGGCATTGCAGGCTTAGCTGCGACCATGCCTGGCTAATTTTTGCATTTTCAGTAGAGGCGGGGTTTCACCGTGTTGTTCAGGCTGGTCTTGAACTCCAGACCTCATGATCTGTCCGCCTTGGCATCCCAGAGAGCTGGGATTACAGGCTTGAGCCACAGCGCCCAGTCACTCAAGCTCTTGCAATCATCAGCTTTCATCTCATGAACTCTCACCATTTTGAGAAATGTCTTGAAAAATATCTTCTGCATTTTTGTAACTACAGGTGCTGTAGCTTTTCAAATTCAATATTGTTAAACCGGAATTTATCATACATTATGATGAAACTCTTTGTCACTCCAATTATGATAATAGCATCACCAGATCAACCCAAGCCAGAAAGTTGAGATCTACCTGGCCCAACTATGAGGGACTTCTCTTCCCGGGTCTGCGAGGGGTGAGGGGCATGGTTTCAAAGGCAGGACTTTCCCTGCTCTAGCCTCCAACTGGGAACCAGAAGGGTTTCAAATGTAAAGTTATTTGTCTGGGTTTCCCCCACCGCCGCCTAGGTAGAGAAAGCCAGGTGAGGCCTCTTTATCCAAAAAGCGCGCCCAAAGCTCTGGGAGGAGGGGCTCTGTAACTCAGAGCTGTGGACCACGTGGCCAATCCGGTATCAGAGTCAAAGGTCAATCACTCCAGAGGACGTTTGAAAGAACTTCTCTCGTTGGATGAGAACTTGAATCGGGAGGGAATAACTCAATGTTTAAAACTCCAGCTGTTCCCTATCTTTACGGATTCCTTCTCTGGGAAGGAGATTTGGCTTAACAAACCTCTCTTACACATGCACATTCCAAAGCTGGTCAGGCAGCCTGGCCCCATCTTTCAGGTAAGAATCTTTATCATATATTTTTGTTTAACATAAGACTTCCTGTTTCTGAGTCAAGGGAAGAAAGGCCTGAACAAAAGACAGTGATTTTTCACAGTTGGTCAGGAAATCATACATTCCTTCCTTTTATAATTCCTCGTCAACACTACTAAGGGACCCAACTTTAAGTGTAGCTGAGACACGGAGCATAGGATAGGAAATATTTGATGAGTAGTGCCTTTGCAATAGTTTACTTTTCTGCTTTGCTGCCTCTTTCCACAGATTTGACCCTTTTCTGAGAGACACACCTCAAAGTCCCTTTCAAGCTTTATCCAGTTTAAATTCCAGGGTCCATATTTTACAGTAGTTTCTCCATCAGGCTAGATGTCTAAGTTAACTGCCCCCCTCTCTCCCACCACACACAAACACACCCTTGGTAGAATATTGTATTTGCTTCCTGAGGTAACAAATTACCACAGACTCAAGGACTTAATGAAACAGAAATTTATTCTTTTACAATTCTGGAGGCTAAAAGTCCAAACCCAGGCAGGACCACACTCCCTCCAGGGGCTCTAGCAAAGAATCATGGTTCTTATTTTTGCCTCTTCTAGCTGCTGTTGGTTGTCCTGGAATTGTGGAATTTGTGACTGCATTGCTCTGACCCCTGCTTCTGTATTCATGTTGTCTTCTCTGTTTGTCGCTATTTCTCTTTGCCTTGCTTATAGAGACACATGTCATTGAATTTAGGGATGCCTGGAAAATACAGGGTAATTACATCGCCTCAAGATCTTTAGCTTAATTTCAGCTGCAAAAACTTTTTTTTTTTTTCAAATAAGGTAATATTTTAGATTTCCAAGGCTGAGGTCTTCATGTCTTTGGATGGCCATTATTCAACCTACTTCAAACATGCAAATCATATTTTGGTACCAGAGAAAAAACACGCATTTAAAGAACTCAAAACTGAATGTTGGAGCTGGCACAGAGAGCAAAGGAAAGAGAACAGGAAGATAAGCTGGAGAGAGAGAGTCAAACTAACAGCACCTTGTAGGATATGGTAGAGGATAGTGAATCCAAGCTGATTCAAAGCCTCTGTGTTTCATACACAGGTTGTGGGTTAAGAACTCATCTTAGAGCGGTGAGACTTCCCTTCAAGAGAGTCACAGCTGTGAGAAATGTAGTAAGCTGGGCCAGTATGAGACTCTTTTAAAAAGTAGTTTTTCTTTCCCTGGGGCTTCCCATAATCTAATTTTTTCAGGGTAGTATTTCAGTTCTACTCAGTCATCCCTCTGAGGGACTTCTCTTCCCAAGTCTGCAAGGGGCTGACTTCAAAAGCAGGAGTTTCCAGGCTCCACGCCTCCATCCGGAACCGGAGGGGTTTCAAATGTAAAGTTCTTTATCTGGGTTTCCCGCCTGGCCTGCGGACTAGGTAGAGAAATCCAGGTGAAGCTCCTTTGTCCCAAAACACCCTCTGAAAGCTCTGTGAGGAGGGGGCTCTGCAACCCAGAGTTGTGGACTAAGCAGCCAATCCAGTATCAAAGATCAGTCACTCCAGATGAAGTTTGAAACCACTCATCTCATTGGATAAGAACATGAATGGGGAAGGAATAACTTGAGGGTTAAAATTCAGCTGCTCCTTACCAATGCAATGACACAGGTAATTGAAAATATGGGGCAGCAATGCATAAAAGGAGATGTAATTGATCAGGAATGACTAACCCGTGTGTTAGTGCTCTTAATGGAGGAAGAATACTTCATTAAAATTTTGAGGCAGGATCTCACTCCTCTTGCCCAGGCTGGAGTGCAGTGGTGTGATCACACCCCCCCTACAGCCTTGACTTCCCAGGCTCAGGTGATCATCCCATTTCAGACTCCCTAGTAGCCAGGACTACAGCCTTGCACCACCACATTAAGCTAATTTTTTGAATTTTTAGTAGAGATGGGGCTTTGGCATGTTGCCCAAGTTGGTCTCCATCTCAAGTGATCTGCCCACCTTGGCCTTCCAAAGTACTGGGATTACAGGTGTGAGCCACTGTGCCCAGCAGTAATAATACTATTTTACAGAAAAAGAATTCAGATAACTTTATCTAATCTCTCCCTTTATTATAAAAAGCAAAAATACTAGTACAATATGTTTCAGTTATTGATACAAATTAAGTGGTCATATTAGTGGGAATTTTCTGTAGAATGTGATGCTAGAGACAGGTTGTCCAGTTTTATTCCTCATTAGACTTTCCTGAAGACCTTACTTAAAATTCAGAAGACTCAGTCAGATGTTCTTATTAGTAGATCCTGGGACAAATCATTTAAGAAGGCATTCCAGAGTAGTTTGTCCTTACACTGTTCTAGACACCAACACAAGGCTTTCCAAAGAGCCTTAAAGAAAGCATATCTAAATTTAATATTAAATGCTGCACTTGATAATGAATCACAATATAAATAATATTTATGTTAAAGTTATTTTTATGTGAAATTTTGAACTCTGACACCTCTTTATCTGTTAGAGCAATGAGATTAGAGTAATGCAAATTTTGGATGGATAATCCAAGTCTCAAATCATATTTTTATCTCATTTTATCAGTTCTAATAAAGGTTGAAAGAGTCCAGTGGCTGCCCTAATCTCTGATACATTTAGTAGAGGTCAAATTAGTAAAATTTGTTTTAATTCTTTTGGTAAGGGGCTAGTCTATGTAACTCACCTGAAGAACTGACAGGCCCATATATGTAAATGAAACATGTTCTAAATTTGCTCTTGAAGAATGAAAAATAGCCCAAGATACCAGATTAATATTGCCTTGTTCACAGTATGCTGCAAGAAAAGATGAATGGAAATTCAATTGTGCCATCCCAAACTACATATTTTGGCTAATGAAAGGCTCATTAATGAAATGAAACAGGGATTTTTAAAAAAATATTTTGCCTTGTATACCACTATTCCTAAACAGATCTATTAAGAAAGATAATATTTTGTTTGTCAGGTTTCTATAAGGAGAGACAGAGTCAAAAGCTTTACTAGAATTTAGTAATTTTGTATAGGTTTTTTACATTTTCTTGGTTCAATTATAAAATCCTCAAAGACCATTGTATTTTGAGATGGAGTATTTTATAATGCACTTCTTAGCTAGTACATTTAGGTTATGACCACTCCTTTGTATGTTACTGGCCAAAGGGTAATATTTGTTTCTCTTTTCTAGATGGGGCTTTTACAATAAATTTCTTATTGAACACACACACACACACAATCGTTCAGGGACTAGTCTCCTATGCTACTCTTAGTGACAGGAGAGCATTTCATTCTCACAAGAGTCAGCAATCTAGTATTCCTCACATCTCTTTATCCAGAATAAAATCAATCAAGACTTAGACTTAACTTTTTTTTTTCCTTCAGAAATCCAGAATTTTCAGTGAAACAGACAGGGATTTTTCAGAGATAGTATCAATCCAAAATACAATTGACCAATTTTGGAAAAGTTGAATTTACACAAATCACCAAAGGTGATCAGAGACCAGGAAACAAATTAAGTATTTCATGGACTAAGATCTCATAATGATTGTAAGATGCACCATTATTCTGTGCACCTGTTAGACAAGTTAAGCTGTGCACAATGCTTTATTGATAGCTCTGGGCAGTGTATGCATTGATCATACCAGCCTCTCATGCTTTGACATTTATTTTCATCTATTCTAAGATATTTGGTAATTTTTTCTGCCTTGTTAAATTATTTGGCATGACATAGGCTGTACATATACAGATATGTCCAGAGTTTTCAGTGAAGTATTTTTTCAGAAGTAATAGCCATCCAAGAGGCAGTTGACCAACTTTGGAAAATTGACCAATTTTGGAAAAGTTGAATTCACACGGATCACCAAAGGTGATAAGAGACTAGGAAACAAATATAATTTCATACATAGGTGTATATGTACAAAATCTCAATGACAAAAATCTGGGAAGATATTTTAATTACATTAGAACATAACTCAAAATGTTGATGACATCAACAGCCATGATGAAATTTCTACATGTATAAGCAATGAACACTCAGTGATAATTACCATGTAGCTGATTTTATGATATTACTGATGACAGAGTGCATTACAGTTTCAGAGATTTTATGATGTGAAACTGTGTGTCTAAGTGTGAATGAAATATGATAAGCTATTGCTAGCCTGTTGACTGAATTAAAGATCCCTCAGAATAAAGGTCTGAGTGCTTCAATTCTCAGAGGAATCCTGAGGCTAATTTTAAAACAAGAATAAAAACAGAAACAAAAAAATATGACTAGATAAAACTGTTAGGAGACACATAATGTTACTTCTATTATTAATCTGTACATTAGTTTTTCCTCCTCCAGATTCTTAATACTTTGGTGCTTCCTCTTCCCTAGTCCAACCTCTAGAATCTATAAAATATGCTCAGAAGAAGTGTGGAGTGAATAAACTGCCTTACTAAAATGGTTTGGTTGTTTGTCCCCTCCAAATCTCATGTTGAAATGCGATTCCTAATGTTAGAGGTGGGACCTGGTGGCAGATGATTGGATCAGAGGGGACAGATCCCTCGTGAAGGGTTTAGAATCATTTCCTTGGTGGTAACTATAACTCTGTGTAAAACTGTATTCTCTGTTCAGCTCCTTCCTTTGTTTCGGGTTCTTTCCTATTACCACTCCACTAGTCCAAGTCTCTATCAACTACAAACAATAATATAAGTGTACAAACAATAATATAAGCATACGAACAAAAACAAACCCCATCAATCTCAAATACTAGCCTGTCTGTATCCTCTGATTATATAGACAAACGTGATTGAATTTTCTACACATAAGGATTCTATCTATCACTTCTGTTGACCATTCAAATCTGAGTATCACATTCAACATTCCACTGAGATGCCTGTTTAAATTCGCTGAAATGGCCACCTGTAACTACATTTAGTAGAAAATATGTAGTCCTTAACATAGGATATTATGCCTTAGGGGATATTTGTCATTGTTGACACTTCTTCGTTATTCCCTCCTCCCCATCCCCCCTTTGAGACTTCTTTGGTATCCTTCTTCTTTCTCCTGGATCTTCCACAGTTTCTTCAATCTTCTAGATTTTTCTCTTTTTAATATTTTTACATAGAAGTGCACTCAAATAAATATTCTCAAGTTCTAGAGAAACATTTGTCCTACCTTTAAAATGATTCCACCTGGGAAATTTTATGCGGTTGTACTTGTCCATTTGTTGTCTATTTGTGATAAAAAAAAAATAGCTGAGATCCCTCTTCTGAATTCTGGGTTCATATGTCACTCTGCCCTGTTGAACTTCTCACAAGTCTTTCAATCTTTATGTGTCTATAAGTGAACTCTTATCACCAAACCTATTCATTCTGTTTCTGATTTCAGTTAAATTTCACAGTTATTTATTTGCCACAACCAGAAATCTAAGTGTCATTTTGACTCCTTCTTTCTTACTGCCCCAACTCAGCAAATCATTTTCTTGTTTGATTCCCTCATCTTACTATTTCTTGAATATGAAAATTTTCTCCATATACAATGTCATTCATTACATTACTGCATTCTACAATCTTCTCTCACTGAGATTATCACACAATCTTCCTAGGTCTTTTGTATGCTTTCACTCTATTTTTGTTTGTTCATTTGTTTGTTTTTCTCTAAACTGAGGATATATTGAATTGCAGACTGGGTCATTAAAATAATGATTGCATCACTCCAAGACAAAAAAATATTTTAATACCTTTCTTTCTTAATACCTTATTGTTTTCAGAATAACACATTTTCTGCCAGTCATGACTTTACATTTGTTTTTCTCTTAATGTACACTTTTCTGAAACATTCTAAGCTCAAGCAATACTAAATGATTCTGTTTCTTTACTCAAAGTCTCCCATTTCTTATCCACTGGGCATGCTCTTTCCTCTGGCTGAAACCCATTACCTTTTCACACCTCACCCCTAAACCTGTATCTTTTAATTTTTATACTTTGCAGCTTGAAAACCATATCTTCTTAGAAAATTCTGAAGGTTGTGATCTTTCAATATGCTTTTAAAATACGCTATCCTATTCCTACCATGGCATCTATGTCATTGCAATTTAATTACCTATTTACCTAAATGTCTTTACTAAGTAGACTCTCCGTTATTTCAGAGAAAAGTCGATTTCACTTTCTTCACCACTGTATCCTCAGTATTTAGCAGAAGACCTGATGTGTAGTGCTTATTAGTATGGAGTAAGAATTTGCAGTTGGGGTGTTAGTAACTACAATAATTGTGATTCATAGTGTAGCTAGAATAATTTAATTTTTACAAATCTGATATGGTACCTTGAGAAATATAATTATCCTCAAGAAGACCAAGTGCATACCAGAGACAAGCCATGTGATACCTGAAGACTGTCTCCAAGGAACTTTTTAAACAACATTTGAATCCTCAAATCCCTTTACTATCCAGCCTTAGGTCTATCCTAATGTTATCCCCTCCAAACACCAAAATTGGGACCATGTCCTCTTCATATTCACCAGTAGCATTAAATAACCTGAATCCACATTACAGATCCATATAATTTACTTTTCTTTCTTTTTTTTTTTTTTTATTGTACTTTAGGTTCTGGGCAGGATTGTTGCATAGGTATATACATGGCAAAGTGGTTTGCTGCCTCCCTCCCCCTGTCACCTACATCTGGCATTTCTCCCCATGTTATCCCTCCCCGACCTCCCCACCCCCGAACTGTCCCTCCCTTGGCCCCTTCTCAACAGACCCCAGTGCGTGATGCTCCCCTCCCTGTGTCCATACCCGCCTATGGGTGAGAATATGAGGTGTTTGATTTTCTGTTCTTGTGTCAGTTTGCTGAGAATAATGGTTTCCAGATTCATCCATGTTCCTACAAAGGGCATGGATTCACCATTTTTTATGGCTGCATAGTATTCCATGGTGTATCTGTGCCACGTTTTCCTTGTCCAGTCTGCCATCCATGGGCATTTGGGTTGGTTCTAGGTCTTTGCTATTGTAAACAGTGCCGCTATGAACATAACATGTGCATGTGTCTTTATAATAATTGCTCTTTTCTTTGTAGTTAATCCTTTATCACTCAAATTAACTAATATATTCTTAGTTGTTAGGATATGAAACAGAAAATAATCTTTATTAAAAGTATCAAAAGTAGAATCGGCTCTTCACAAAAACTCAAACAAAACAGTAGTGTATGAAGCAGAAAGTATTTTCACCTTTCTCAGTCTTTCTCATGTAAATATAACTGTCACAAACAGCCTACCGTGTCAATGCATATAATTATTCTCTCCTCTTGTTAAGAGCAGCACAACCCATTCTGTTTAGGGCAAAATCAATCCAATCACTTGCTATTGATAAATATATATATTGTTTCCAGTTTTTAGCAGTTGCAAACAGTGTTGCATTGAGCAACTGTGTTACACATCTCTGCTTACACCTGTATTTCTATAGTATAAATCTCTAGATAGTAAATTTGTCAGTCAAAACAAATCATATATGCATTAGCATATTTCTTATTTTCTGTATTACTGATGCTCTGGCATATGGAGTGTTGCTGATCCTGGACAGTTTGCCCTTCCCAAGATGAGCTTATTCCTAGACATAGCAAAAAAGCAACCATTGGTTGGTTTGTATATCAAAAGCACGCCTTTTTTTTTTTTGCCTAAAAGTGTGCTTTCGATATACAAACCAACCAATACCAAGTCCATTCTCTCAACCACCTATTCTATCTGGCTCTTACACTCCAGGAGGCACTATTCCTCTGCCCAAATTATCCCAGGGCTAGGTACCAGGCAACTAGAGACAACCCCTACATCTCAGAGCCCACTGAAATTATTCAAGCCACTCCATCCTAAGCCCACTCAGCTTGCTTCCACTGCCTTGCCCATTCCTTCCTGTGAAGACCATGACAAAGGCTGTAGCTCACGCTTTCCTCTTGCTTCTTCTGACATCTGCCTGACCTGGGTGCTGCCCAGGTGGCCCTGTGTGGTTTGACATGTTACTCCTCTTGGGAACTGTGAGCAACAAATTGTCTTTTTGTTAGCCCGGTCTCTTGATCTGTTAGCCTCGCCATCCTCAAATAAAAATAAAATCTTGGGCACATTTAAAAACAATATATGAAACACTATAGGGTTGTATTACAGAAAAGTTAAGGCTACAAACTTTGGTGCTAGAGTATATGGGTTTAAATTCCACTGTCTCTGCTTCCTAGTTGTATAATTTTTCTTTTTTAACTAGGTAAGCTATTGGACCTCTCTATGACTCAGTTTTCTCCTCTGTAAAGTGGGGAAGAATAATAACAGTATCTACCTCACAGAGTCTTTGTAAAAATTAAATGTTAATAAACATAAAGTATGTATGGCATAATACCTATATGCAATATATAATGCATAATAAATATTTATCATCATTCTTATTGATAAAAATGCCTAATTGACCTCAAAAAGTAAATTGAAACAATTTATTATTTATAAAGAATATCCATGGAAAGCTATTTATCTATACTCTTGAGAACACTTTATAGTTGTACAATATCAATATTTTAAATCATTTTCCACTTAATAAATGAAAATGTTGATCTTATTAACATTGTTTTACTACTGGAATAATAAAAAATTTTTGGTAAATGATTCTTTAATCTCCTGTTGAAAATTATGTGCTTGCTCTCTTCACATTATTTGGTTGTCATTTAACTAGTGACTCTTACTTCAATATTTAAAATGGAAAATATTTTTGTGACCATGTCTTAACATTTTTATGTCATCTTTAGTCAAAGAAACATTTAAAATTTTATACTGCTGACTGGTCACTGTTTTTCCTTTATGGTTTTTTTGCTTTGTTTATTTAAAAATTCTCATAAAAATATTCTTATAGTAATGTTTCTTTTCTTATAATTCAATCCTTCTGAGTTTTGAGCATCTTAAGACAGAAACTTTATTCATATTTAGGCAAACCAATGTCAGTGCAGTCATACAAATTCCCTGAAATATTCCTAGTTTAATTGTCCCCAGCATAACATCACCCCCTTTTTGGCACTCTCCCATATACAAAATATGGAACAGAAACTCTTACCACAGGAATTTCTCAATAGAAAGTTTATATATAAGGGATATACCCATCTTGAGCATTGACACGGTATTTCATTTCAAATTTGAATGATCTATGGTAACAAAGGAAGGCCAAATTGGTTTTTGTTCTGGCCCTCACTTGGCTAACTAAATAGTGTCCTCTCTGGATCTTTTCCAAAAGACCCAGTCATGCCAACCATTTCTACAGATTACAAGTAGCCAGCTTACCAAGGGGGTCTTCCAGTTTGTTTGTTTTTTTTTTTCTCTCTCTTCTTTTTAAAATTAATACTAAAACTGTTGCTTTACTGTAAAGTCATTTCTAGACTCACTGGGGATTCTTTCTAATCACTGTTGAAGTCACCTTCTCTATTGCATATTTGTATTAATTTATTCATTAACTTAGGAATTATATTACTAATTAATTATAAAGGGCCTATCTTCGTAGGAACTAGGGATACATCAATAACAGAACTCCCATTGGCAGAGATCTTTGACCTCATGAAGCATTTATCTTCATGAGGTCACAGTTAAAAAGTGTATGTGTGTGTGGTGTATGTAAAATAATGCAATGTGCACATAGATAATTGGTGGGAAATGTTCACTGATTTGGATGCAGCTAATTACTTCTCTTAGCATACATTACTATTATATATGTTTTTAAAAATATCCCCAGGCTGGAGTACAAGGGCACAATCTTGGCTCACTGCAACTTCTGCCTCCCAGGTTCAAGCAATCTCCTGCCTCAGCCTCCTGAGTAGCTGCGATTACAGGCGCTGCCACCATACTTGGCTAATTTTTGTATTTTAGTAGAGGCAGGGTTTTGCCATGTTAGCCAGGCTGGTTTGGAACTCTGGACCTTGTGATCTGCCCGCCTTGGCATCCCAGAATGTTGGTATTACAGGCATAAGCCACCATGCCTGGCCACCTTATTTTTTAGAACAGTTTTAAGTCTGCAGATAAATTGAACGGATAGGACAGAAGGGTTCTCATATACCTCTTTTCCATCTCCACTCCCCCATACACAATATTCCCTACTATTAACTTCTTGCATTGTACTTGTTATGATTAATGAACCAGTATATTATTAACCAATTATCACTAACTAAAGTTTATAGTTTACACTAGGATTCACTCTTTGCATTGTACTATTCTGTGGGTTTTGATAAATGCATACTTTGATGTATCTGTGATTACAGCATTATACAGAAGTGTTTCACTGCTCTAAAATCCCCTTTGATTTATCCTCCTGACAACGACTGATATTTTTTACTGACCCTATAGTTTTGCTTTTTCCAGAGTACCATAGAATTGGAATTATATTGTGATAGGTGTTTCAAACAGACTTCTTTCACTTTTTTGAATGTATGGATGGATGGAGGTACTGCGGTTTGTCCATTCGCCTATTGAAGGACTTCTTTGTTACTTGCAGTTTTTCATCATTATGAATAAAGATGCTATAACTACTCATATGGAGGTTTTTGTGTATATATGTTTTTTATCTTGTGGGGAAGTCTGAATTATTGCTGAATTGCATAATATGTTAAACTTTAAGAAATTGCCTGACTTCCAAAGTGACTGTATCATTTTGCACTCACAGTAACAATTAGTGAGACTTCCTTTTTTTCACATTTTTGTCAGCATTTGGCATTGTCAGTTTTTAAGATTTTAGCCATTCTATTTAATATGTAGTGGAATCCCTTTGTTGTTTTAACTTTGCAATATCCTAGTTACATAACATATTCCTTTAAAATGCAAAAATTACAGAAAAGATGATTTTTAAGCTGAAATTAATCATTAACATCACATTGTCAATTAAGGAGCCAAATATTGTATCTTTCCCTCTCTTCCCTACTCAAGTATTTTCAATGACTTTCATCATCTATAAGAAGATATTAATTATTTCATATAAATTTATTTATTTATTATGAACGAGTTTTTTAAAAAATTCTTATTTTGGGTTCAGGGGTACATGTGCATGTTTGTTATGCAGGTAAATTCCATGTCATGGGGGCTTGATGTACAGACCATTTCATCACCCAGGTAGTAAACATAGTACTGGACAGGTAATTTTTTGATCCTCTCTTTCTTCCCACTCTTCACCCTCAATTAGGCCTCAGTGTCTGTTACTCCCTCCTTTGTGTCCACGTGTGTCAATGTTTAGCTCCCACTCACAAGTGAGAACACGGGGTACTTGGTTATTTGTTCCTGTGTTAGTCCGTTTAGGATTATGGCCTCCGGCTCCATTTACATTGTGGTAAAGGACATGATCTCATTCTTTTTTATGGCTGTGAAGTATTTCTTGGTGTATGTAGACCATTAATAGGAGTTTTAAAACTTTTAGTTGTCTGACCTGAATTCTGTAACCAAGTTCCTACCCCTTCCTCTTTGATTCTGCTGAAAAGTACACTTTACTCTTTTACATTTAAAAAATGTGGACTGTATCTCTCAAAACTCCATCTCTTTGCGCAGATGAATCCTTCAGCTAGAAATGCCCTTCTCCCTCGGTTTCCTCATCCTGGCAAAATGTCTACATTTTGCTTGGGCTTTCCTTTCTGTGATTCTTCCTTGACTCACACAAACGGGCCAGCACCCTGTAAAATTCTGTATGTCCTTCCAAGTTGGTATCTGCTGACTATATGGTAAACGACCTCCTGACTGCAGAAAAAACATTTTGAAGGGGAAAATTCTTTATTATCCACGATTCTTAAAGAAGTTTATTTGCTGACTAAATGAGGTAATAGGAGTTAGAATGCAAATCGGAGAAGCTAGTGTTAAATTATTTGTATTAGAAGAGTTTTTAGGAAGGTGAAGGTGAAGATTAGATGTGCGGGTGGATGAGGCTAGAGCCAAATAAGCAGATCACTAGAGTATGTGTGCTTATAGGGAAAAGCAGTGGCAGGAAAATTGGGTGCCAAGAGATAAATACCCAGCCCTTGGCAATTACATAGAAACTTGGTAGAAAAAACAACCTGTATAAATTGTAGCACATGGGTGGGTACTTTATTATCATTTTTATTTGTGTATCTAGTTATACTCAGGTAGATACACACATTGATTGTTTTTAAAGGACTAATAGGAAGTGGAAGGATTGATGAGAACTCCCATTCTATTTGTTCCTGTGGAATTGAGACAGCAACTGGAGAGGGAGCCAAATTTCCGAGGAGATGGCCGCATGTGGGGCATATGGAGACTGGGCCTGGGGCTCCCAGCATTGGCAAAGATTTTTATGCCTCCAGCATGGCACAAAAGCAGCAAAGACATCACATCTGAAGAAGTTCTGTGGTTTGAAACATGAAAAGTCTTGTATTAGTGATAACTACATGCGTCTATAATGGTTGACCCATGTAGCCCCTCCTGACTCACTGGTGATGTATAAGACCTTGGGCCGTGGAAATAACCTTGGGTATATGGGTATGAGTGAGCAATGACCTGGGGTAGCATTTCCTACCAGTCCCTCAGGATGGGGTCCCAGAGTCATATTTAAGTCAATATGAAGAAGAAAAGGAAATGCAAAATAAAGCTGTCATTATCTGCTGATGATATACTTATGTATAAAGAAAATCCTAGCTTCACTAAGCATGAACTTTCATTTGTCTTCTCTCAGTGGAGTTTATTTATTTTGCTTAGCAGTAACACATGAAAATACACATGTAGTACAGGTAAGTATGAAAGAAAATACACATAAAGTACAGGACATCTCAATGTTGCAGATGAAGGAGATATTTGAGTATCCCTCATCTGAAAATCAGAAATTTAAAATGTTCCAAAATCCAAAGTATTATTAGCTATAACATGGCATTTAAAGGAAATGCTCATTGAGACATTTTGCATTTTGGATCTTTGGCTTAGGGATGCTCACTCTGTAAATATAATGCAAATATTCTAAAATCTGGGAAAAAGTGTGTAATTTGAAAACTTCCGGTCCCAAGCATTTCAGATAAAAGATGCCCAACTTACATTGTGACCTAAGAAAGCTTACCTGAGCCTTAGTATCTAAGCTGATATTCCATGGGCCAAGTCCTTTGCCATTATTAGAAAACTTGGCATCACTGAAGTCCCCCAGGAAAACAAGAGCTCTCTTATTAGAGAAGAAACTACAGAGACTCTGAGGTTGCCTCCCAGGAGCTAGTTATGGTCCAAATCTTTCTTTGGAATGGTAACACAGACTTGCTGAATTATTCCTTTGCTACATAGCACATAAATAAGTTGTATATATTTATAGAGGCTACACCACATCTACAAGCATCAGCATGTTTAAATCTTAAAAACCCAGTGCTAACAGATAAAGCAAACTTGAAGAAAATAGGAATAATGCAAATCTATTTATATAAAGTTTAAAACCTGTAAAACATTGTGAACTGTAGAAAGAGTATTAAAATTTGAGGACCATGCTGAAAGAAATTGGTGATAGGTTGATTCGGGCATATATTCTCTGAGTCTCAGTGTTGCAAATGAAGGAGGTATTTAGGATCTGGAGGAAGGGCTTCTTATTGACTACAGAAATACATTCTAGAATGTAGGTAAATAGGGAGACTTTTAAACAAATTTCACCAACCACGCAAGTATTATGGAGCTAGTCCTGGCCTATACTGAAAGTGAAAGGGCTAATAAATGACACATTTTCATTGGTGTTGCCAAATCATAGAAATTAAAGACATATTATACAGTGATAATTGTCCTAGGATTAAATTTAAAATCCACTTAGAACCCGCTAGACTGAAAACCCCAGAGAATTAAAGTTGGCTCAAAGCCTAATTGGCAGATGCACACAGAGAGGAAAGCTTCCATTCTGCAATGGAGCCTTGGGGAATGATTTTCTAGTTGGAAGTACAGAAAAAGAGTTCACTCCATGTCTACTAATACCTGAGAAGGGGACAGTGAAGTATGATTTGGAGGATACTAGGAAAGCAGAGATATTTAGCACCCATCAACCATGGAAAAGAAATTAGACCTTGTCTTGAAAGCTGAAGTCAGAGAGAACACATCCTTGCCAGTCACACAAGGTACAGTGCAAATAAACTCGGGCTAGTCTGCCAAGGAAGAATGGCACTGTTCCCCATACTAAGAAATGGCATGCTATAATTTTAACCAATTTGGCATTGATGAAGAATGATGGATTATAAAATTATACATACTACCATCTAAAATATCTAAATTCCATTTCTTAAGCTGTAATTGTGTGAGTGTGTGTGCATGTGTGTGTGCACATGAACTCAATTTAAACTTTTCTATGAGTAAGGTTATGATTGATTATGTGGTGCCAGGAAAAGGCTAGTTAAATTTTCTAAGTCAAGGTTTTGTCAGTATTACGAATGGGGAGAATATAGAATGCTACCTGATAATAACAATGGTAAGAACCAAGACATACTGGACACTGATCATGTGACAGGCATCTTGTTAACCACTTTACATGTGTTTCGTAATTTGCTGCTCACAATAGCTTTATCAGGTAGTTGCTATTGTTAACTCAGTTTTACAGATGAGTAAACACAGAGAAGTTGAATAAGATAAAGTCGTGGAGCTTTGCACTCATGTTTGCCTGATTCTAACTCTCAGGCCGTTCTTAATTGCAATATGTAACATTAGCTCTTGTTAGTCAGCTTTGGTATTTGCATGCCAAACAATTTCAGTTTGTTAAAAGTGCCTATTGGAAAACAAGAATGTTCACACTGGGCCAGACTTAGTGGCTCACGCCTGTAATCCCAACACTTTGGGAGGCCGAGGCGGGTGGATCACCTGAGGTCAGGAGTTCGAGACAAACCTGGCCAACATAGTCAAACCCCATCTCTATTAAAAATACAAAATATTAGCCAGATGTGGTGGTGTGTACCTGTAGTCCCAGCTACAGAGGAAGCTGAGACAGTAGAATCACTTGAACCCAGGACATGAAAGTTGCAGTGAGCCAAGATCAAGCCACTGCATTCCAGCCTGGGTGATAGCGCAAGACTCTCCCCCTCCCCCACACAAATATTCACACAGGACGATTTACTTCCTAAAATTCTATCAGTCTGAATTATATTAGGACATATCTTAATTTTTTTTTTCAGGAAATAAAGTAAGGAAAGTGGGAGAAATATGACTTACCATTACTCTACAGTCTATTGAGCCCCTGCCCCCACACCCTATTGGGTTAGAGAGCAGAGCTCATGAGTGCTGGAAAGATCATGAGTGCTGCAGCTCTTGCTGTGCTGCCTTTCAAAGTACAGCATACAAATGGCTAAAGATACAGAGTTTCTAGAATTTTACATTAGAAAGAAGAGAAAGAAGGTTGATAGTACTGACGTGTAAGAGTGACAGTGGATCTACCACTTTAAGGGCTAACCTCTCTGCTCAGTGTTGTTCATGAATTTTCATATCTAATCCTCACTAAACACTGGGTAGCATTGTTGCTTTAACTTTGTCACTGATAAAATTGAGACACAGTGAGGAAAAGTAACTTACCGAAGGTCATGTCCCAGCACAATGACTTGGGAAGGCAGGCTCCTACCCATGTGCAACATATCCTCTGCTTAATGATGATCATCAAACTAGGAAACATTCTTCTCCTATGAATGCGACTTGGCTTTTCTGGGTAAAGATGAGAGATGGAGAAGACTCATCTGTAAAGGTATAAATGTAATCATTCACAAAGTCCTGTATTTTAAAAAAAATGGAATATTTGTAATACATCGAATTAATCTCTTTGCAATGTAGTCAAAATGAATGAGAAACACACTTATTTGAGAAGCTGGGGAGCCAGGCAAAGAACTCTCCACATCACAAGAGAATCCAATGAAGTAGTTACTGGTAGAAGAATAGACAGCAACACCTGAGCCCTTAGGTTCCTTGGGGAGGGACCATGGGGGACCCTGGGATTAATTAACTAAGAAAGGAAACAAGTATCTTGGAAAGGGGCCTTTCCCTCCCTTCCTAAATGATCTACTCAACATACCCTCAGTGTTTTTATTTTCCTATTATTTCCTTCATTCCTAGGGCTGCTTGGCTATCCTGACGGGTTCAGTGATAATGATTTGAGACAAAAATGATAGGTTTTTTTTTTTTTGCCATTATTATGGTTTCTACATTTATTGGTTCATTCAACTATCTGTTAAATCCTTAATGTGTGCCAAGCAGTCCTCTCAGTACTCAGAGTATGAAAAATGAATAAGACAAAGTTTCTGCCCACATTGGGTGCATGTCTAATGGGAGAAGACAGGAAATAAATAATAAAAGATAGAGCCCTAGATAGTGACAAGTGCTATGAAGGGAATAAAGCACTTCTCTGTGAAGGGGAAATGTGAGCAGAGACTTTATGTTGTGGGGAGTTGAATAGTAGGGTAAAAGCTGGGAGAAGCTTACAGGCAGAAAGACTAGCCCAGGTACAATGCAAGGCAGGAATCAACTTGATGAGTTTGCTGTGTAAAAGGATTATGGTGTTTATTAGGTTATGTCATGATTCTTTTTTAAAAAATAACTTTTATCCAGGGGCACATGTGTAGGTTTGTTACACAGGTAAATTTGTATAATGGGGGTATGTTGTACAGAATATTTCACCACCCAGGAATTAAGCCTAGTACTCAATAGTTATTTTTCCTGATTCTCCTCCTCCTCCCACCCTCCAACCATCTGATAGGCCCTAGTGTGTTGTTCCCCTCTATGTGTCCATGTGTTCTCATCATTTAACTCTGGCTTAAATGTGAGAACATGTGGTATTTGGTTTTCTGTTCTTGCATTAGTTTGCTAAGGATGATAGCCTCCAGCTCCATGTACCTACAAAGGATATGATATCATTCTTTTTACAGTAATGTAGTAGTCCACAGTGTATATGTACCACATTTTCTTTATCCAGTCTATTGTTGATGGGCATTTACATTGATTCCATGTCTTTGCTATTGTGAATAGTACTGCAATGAACATACGCATGCATGTGTCATTATAATAGAACGATTTCTATTCCTTTGGGTATATACTTAGTAATGGAATTGCTGGATTGAATAGTATTTCTGTCTTCAGGTCTTTGAGTAACTGCCACACTGTCTTCCTCAATGGTTGAACTAATTTACACTTCCACCAACAGCGTATAAGCATTCCTTTTTCTCACAGTCTCGCTAGCATCTTTTATTTTTTTTTTACTTTTTTTGACTTCTTATGGATGCTGAACGTTAGACCTTTGTTAGATACACTGTTTGTGAAAAATTTTCTACTATTCTGTAGATTGTCTGTTTACTCTATTGATAGCTTCTTTTGCTGTGCAGAAGCTCTTTAGTTTAGATCCCATTCGCTTATTTTTGATTTTGTTGCAATTGCTTTTGGCATCTTTGTCATGAAATCTTTGCTTGTGCTTATGTCCTGAATGGTATTTCCTAGGTTGTCTTCCAGGATTTTTGCAGTTTTGGGTTTTACATTTAAGTCTTTAATCTATCTTGAGTTGGCTTTTGTATATGGTGTAAGGAAATGTCCAGTTTCAGTCTTCTAGGTATGGTCAGCTAGTTATGCCAGCACCATTTATTGAATAAGATGTCCTTTCCCCATTGCTTGTTTTTGTCAACTTTGTTGTAGACCATATAGTTGTGAGTGTCTGGTCTCATTTCTGGGTTCTCTATTCTGTTCCATTGATCTATGTGTCTGTTTTTGTACCAGTACCATGCTGTTTTGGTTACTGTATCCCTGCAGTATAGTTTGAAGTTGGGTAGTATGATGCCTCTGGCTTTGTTCTTTTTGCTTAAGTTTGCCTTGGCTATCTGGATTCTTGTTGAGTTTCATATGAATTTTAGAATATTTTTTTTTTCTAGTTCTGTGAAGAGTGCCATTGGTAGTTTGATAGAAATAACTTTGGGCAGTATGGCCATTTTAATGATATTGGTTCTTCTTAACCATGAGCATGGAAGTTTTTTCATTTGTTTGTGTCATCTCTGATTTCTTTGAACAGTGGTTTGTAGCTCACGTTGTAGAATTCTTTTACCTCCCTGGTTAGCTGTGTTCCAAGGGATTTTATTCTTTAAGTGGCTATTGCGAATGGGAGTTTGTTCTTGATTTGCCTCTCAGCTTGACTGTTGTTATTGTATAGGAATGCCAGTGATTTTTACACCTTGATTTTTGTATTCTGAGACTTCACTGAAGTTGTTTATTAGCTCAAGAAGCTTTTGAGCTGAGACTATGGGGGTTTTCTAGATATAAGATAATGTCCTATCATTTGACTTTCTCTCTTCCTATTTGGATACCATTCATTTCTTTCTCTTGCCTGATTGCCCTGACCAGGACTTCACTATGTTAAATAGGAATGGTGAGAGAGCGTACTCTTGTCTTGTGCTGATTTTCAAGGGGGAATGCTTCCAGCTTTTGCCCGTACAGTATGATGTTGGTTGTGGGTTTGCATAGATGGCTTTTATTATTTTGAGATATATTCCTTCAGTGCCTCAATTCCTTACTGAGACTTTTTAACATGAATGAATGTTGAATTTTATCTAAAACCTTTTCTGTGTCTATTGAAATAATCATGTGGTTTTGTCTTTAGCTCTGTTTATGTGATGAATCACATTTATTGCTTTGCATATGTTGAACCAAACTTGCATCTCAGGGATAACACCTACTTGATTATGGTGGATAAACTTTTTGATGTGCTACTGGAGTTGGTTTGCCAGTATTCTGTTGAGGATTTTTGTATCAATGTCCATCAAGGATATTGGCCTAAAGTTTTCTTTTTCTTTCTTATGTCTGTTAGATTTCTGTATCAGGATTATACCGGCTTCATAGAATGAATTAGAGAGGAGTGCCTCTTCCTGATTTTTTTTGGAACAGTTGCAGTAGAAATGGTACCAGTTCTTCTTTGTACATCTGGTGGTATTCAGCTGTGAATCTGTGTGGTCTTGGGCTTTTCTTGTTTGATAGGTTATTTATCACTGCCTCAATTTCAGGGCTTGCTGTTGGTCTATTCAGGGATTCAATTTCTTCCTAGTTCAGTCTTATCATGATTCTTTGCTTACATGGCTGTCTTCAGAAGCAGAATGTTATGGCATAATTTTTGTTCATCTTTTATTCTTAGGTGCTAGCACAGCATTTGGGATATCTTGGTATGCAACATATATTTAACAAATGAATAAGTGAATTAGAACTACTTTTCTAGAAGCTGTAGTCATGATCAAGTAAGTAATCACCTTACCCAGAACTTGGTGTTCGTTAAGATATATTAAATTTTCAACATTTTTTGGTCTTCTTTGTTCAACATTTTAAAGTTATAAATGTGTCTGTGTTCATTGAGACAAAATTGTGAAAATAATTTTGTTACATATTTTTCATTCATTAGATAAGCTTAAGGTGTTAAATCTACTTCATTAAGAAGTGTTATTAAATAGCATATTAACATCATTTAGATTTACTAATAAAATTTTCTGGAGTTTAGATTCTATGATTAGTTTTAATAAAATGACCCTACAAAAAAGAATCTTTATATCTGATTAAATAGTGTATTATAAAATACCAGTACTCTCCAGAATGATGATTAATACATTTGGAAGATATGAAAACTTACAGTGTTTTACAGTGTACTATTTGGGATTTTAAAAGCGGTTGGGTCTGGCGCAATAGCCTTGTGTGCTGATAGTTTCCACATGGGAACACAAATTCTAAGAATTCCAGAGCAACGACATTGGTATTATATTAGTAAAAAATAAAAATAAAAACACCATCGGTATTGAGCAGATCTCCATCAGATACAAAATTATTGATTGAGGACTAATAGAAATGCTTATTTATTTTGCCTTTGCCTTTGTGATACTACATAGTGGCTGCCTTGTCAAGTACTCAGCAATTCGTACAAGTCTGTGGTTTCAGTTTTTAGTCAGGGTAATGATTTTTCTTCTGTTTTCTGAATCAGTTTTCGGTAATTGTATACTGAAATCTTTGCTTTATGGGCCTCCAATATTTCACAAAGCCTGACAGCATGAATGTCTGTAACTGTTCTTCCCATGGGAAGCTCCTTCTTCTAGAACCATAACCCAAAAGGAGATTCTGCTTCCCATTCTCTTCCTCACCTCTTCTCACTCTTTTAGCAGAGATCTACAATAAGAAAGAAGCCAATCAGAAGGATGCAATTTCTACTCTAAACAGATTCAAATCTCAAAGGAGAGAGCCTCATTCAAACCATTAATTCTATTTTTTCCCTAATCTTCCCTTTCCAATTAAAAAAATATGAATAGATATCAATCAGAGTGAATTTCAGGGAAAAGTTGTTGCTGTAGAATCCCAGCCAGATGACTGACAATCAAATGGTTTTTAGAAACCCTTTAGATAGATCTTGGAGTAACAAGCTCCTTAGGGAGCATCCTCAATTAGAGTTAAATTCCATTCTTTTGCTTAAGTTCTGCATTGTTTCCACCCATTTGCGTGCAGAACTTTGTGATCCTAAATTCCACTGGGCCTAGGACTCTATTTTTATCTATTCTACAATATGGTATATGGAAAACTCATTGTTTTATTTTTTTTTTTACAGGCTCCTGCTGTTAGTAATTGCTTTAGTGGCTTTATAGATAAAAATTCAGGGACACAATTCTCTTTATGTGTAAGATATCTTTTCATATTTCCAAATTTCCAGGGGGATTGATTTGTATTATTTGGTTTTTGGTATGTAATTGTAGTTCAACAGCTCTGATTCATTAAAACAAAACAAAATAAAACAAAACAAAATATTGTCTCATTGACAGTAACTTGGAAGGAAATTTTCATGTTTATGTTACATTTTTTTGCTGGAACTAAATAAATTTGTAAGCAAAAGTCATAAAATAAGCTTAATAAACCCTTATATTGATGCAAAGTTATTGGTCACTTGGCAATAGGATAAAAATTCAGCTCACAAAACAGCATTTTGGCTGCAATCAATGCTTATGAAAACCACAAGCAGTTTGTGTAAACCCTGCTGGATTTGGCAGCGCTGGGAGTCAGCTGTGATTCCTGAGCATAATAAATGCATTGGTTTGAATTCTCCTGTCTGTTGTATGTAAGGTTTGTCTGGAGCTCATTCAGATTCAAGTTGCACTTTAACACAAAATTAAGAGAGGAACTGAAGGAAAGAAGCAATTCTTCCATTTCAAATATTTTTATTGTAGTGTGGACCTACTGGGGATTGATGTACTAGACACAGATAATTTTCAGAAATGAAAATAACATTGCTTGCATCAGATCAGATTTCACCCACAGAAATGACTAAGGCCTTACCAGAGCTGGCATTGGATGAAACCTTAGTCCTTTATGGAAAAGGAATCATCTGGCCTTCTATTTCAAAAATAGACTAAAGATTACTCATTTATCCTCTGCAATTACAGCCATCAGATCCTTTGAAATCTTGGAAGGCATGAGATGATAACATGACTATAACACAAATTCATATTGAAGAGCCCAGTATTGAAAAACTCCCCATGTTCACATACCAAAGGGTTACTTATGAGCTGATGCATATCACTGATAACCATATGATTATCAACTTGATGTCTGGGCAAAGAGTGAAAACAGAAGATGCATTCTACTCTTAACTGCTTGAGTTTGAATATAAGAAATATTATATATATATATATTTAAAAACTGTATTCTTTAGTAAAGGTATCAATAGAATATATACAACCAGAATGAAGATCCCTTTAAGGAGGCCTTTCTTTGTTAGATGAAAAGGTCACTGTTCTTTACATGTGAGAGTTAGAAAATTCAAGGTAAACTGGTGAGATTTTAGCCTAAAGCTCCGAAGACAAGGAATACCACTGGTCCTTCTTGAGCATCCCCCATTCTTGGACACTCCTCCTGACCTCTCAAGTCTCCCCTTAGCTGCAAAGTTTAGCATGGAAGTGGAGGATGCTGGAAATACTTGCAAGGTCTGCAACCACTACTGAGATACTTCTCTTCTAAAAGGCATCTAAAATGTAATTTCAGATACTCTCATCTTTTGAAAAAAATTACTTTAATGTATTGAATAGTAAAAAGCATTTGATTAGGATTTAGAAAGCTGAAGTTCCAATTTTTCTTTGCTGTATACTTGCCACTAAGCTTTTTAATTAGTATGAGCTTTAGTTTTTTTCTGAAAATTAAAGACACTTCCCGGCCTCATGTCACAAAGTTGTTAGATGACTCAATATGAGATAAGTATCTTGTGAATCATAAGGTGCTACATAAAATGCATTTTTATTGTTGTTTACATGTAACCAATAGACCAGCAAACATGTATCATATGATTCAACAGTATTATTCTTTTGTGCTTTTGTTTTCTTCTTCCTGGAATAGCGTTGCCAATTCTCCCTTTCTCCAGTTCCTGAATTATGTTTTTCAATTTACTTACCCTATGTGTATCATCTAACTTTTAAAAAATTGTTTCATTCCATACTGATCACTCTTACCTTTTTTGTGTTTCATGACTTAGCACTCAACTAAATATGGCCTTGCAGTACTCAAAAGGTTCCTTGATCTTAATTGTAGTTTCTCAAGTAATTTTGCAAACTTTCAGCTACATTTCTATGCTGATGATATGCATGTGTACTTAAAAGAGCACTGGGCAAATCTGGCTTGTCCGGCAGGATGTTTTGCAGAAGTTGAGTTTGGATACTATGATCTGGAACCCTGTGTGTTGACCTTCATATACTATGCTCCATATACTATTTTTGATTCACTATGACTCAAATATCTTTCCTCCTTGGCTAGCTGTATCCTTAGATATTTTGTTTCTGCCTCTAGAACTTTGAATCTTTTACTTCATTCAACAAAAATGAATTTGAGTAAGAATAACTGTTTTATGGTGTATAAGCAAACCAATCTGGAATATCAAGAAAGATATACTTGTCTGATATATTAGTCTGTTCTCACACGACTAATAAAGACATATGTGAGACTGGGTAATTTATAAAGAAAGGAAGTTTAATTGACTCAGTTCTACATGGCTGGGGAGGCCTCAGGAAACTTACAATCATGGCAGAAGGCACCTCTTCATAGGGTGGCAGGAGAGAGAATGAGAGAGCCAAGTGAAGAAGAAATCTCTCATAAAACCATCAGATCTCATGAGAACTCACTATCATGAGAACAATATGGAGAAAAGTTCCCCCATGATCCAGTTATCCTCACCTGTTTCTACCCTTGACATGTGGGGATTATTACAATTCAAGGTAAGATTTGGGTGGGGACACGGAGCTAAACCATGTCAAGTGGGAAGTAGCTTATAAAGAAAGAAGAACACTAATGCCTGCCCCATTTACTTTTTATTCACACTTCACTAGGTGGGAGGGGGAATAAAATTGGATGGGAGGGGGAATTGCTTTTAGTTATAAAAATAAGTTACTAAATCAAAAAATCAAAACAAAAAATAAATGTTCCCTGAGTTAATTAAGCAGCAAAATGCTCCATGAAGAGCAATATTCTAAGAAAGAATGCTCTGAGAATATTTGTTGTATTCTCAGTGTTGCATTTGTCAGTGTTGCGATCCTATTTCTGATGAATGTGGCTGTGGTTACCCAGAGGTCTATATTCAAATGGTTCCCTGGAAATCAAAAATGTTAAACTGAAATTACCATTTTCAGCAGAATCCCCAGGCACAAATCCTGTTATTGCCATCTAGCAGCCTGTGTTCCTGTTCATGCTTCCGTGCAAACTTACAAACACCATATAGTTGCCTTCTTGGGTAATTATAGAGCCTCAAAGTATTAGAAAGAGGTAGAACTTAATAACACACATTACAAAAGCATGGTAACTTAGGAAATGAAAACACTGCTTAACAGACACCATTGTAATGGGAGCTGCACAGTGGGATGCCCATAATAATCAGAATACATTTAATGTATGTACTTACACCAACTGTAAAAAGGTTGCAAACAACAGCAGGCAAGGCAATATGCTACACTGGGTGAAAAACTGAAATAGAGAAGAAAACACATTCTGGACTTATTAAGCCACATTTTTTTTCCTTAAAAGGTGATCTAACATCATTAGTCTATTCACAGAATGAGTTGTTTTCAATTCCTGTGTATTTTGATTATAAACCATGAAAAAATTATCCTTATTCAAACTCAATTTTAATCAAATTTTAAAATATTAATATGGTTGAATATATAAAACCCATTCCAACTGTTTAACTTTTCTGTCCATATAGACTCAATTTGTGTTTTTTCTAAAAAGCACATTTATTCCTCTTATCCAAAGAACTGTTCAAGATAATACTCCCTTTAAGTAAAATGCATGCAATTTTTAAGTACCATTGCAAGATATGGGTGTGAGTTTTGATGGTAGGGAATTTCCTGATACACTGTAGTACCACCAATAGTGCAGTTTTGGAGTGGTGAAAAATAGAAATACTCAATTTCCTTTTAAAAAAACACAAGATGACTGTGAATGCAGAGTAGTTTAGTAATTTCTTCATGTCATATGAAACAAGAGTTAGAGGCAATAACAGAAACGTATACAAAGAAAAGATGTATTTCAGTAGTGCTTTGGTATTCATATAATAAAATCAGATTCTTCAGAAGGTCTCTAAAATTAGCGAAATTGTGGTTTCTAAGTGTCTTTTCTTAAACAGAGCAACTGTATCTTATAGCTAAGAGCTACAGCTTTTGCTATTGCTAGCTCTTGCTTCTTTGTCATATTTTAAAAATTTTTATAACTTCATAAAGTCCAATCCCTGCGTACTCCAGTCATCTGCAGTAAGAATTTAATTTTATGCACCAACACCACCAAACCATGTTCTCTCTCTTCAAAAATCCCCAACAATGTCAATGTGTTCTATAAGTCAATACTGGTGCTATTCTCATCCCGCCAGCTGAAATGTCCATACTACTTCTATTGCAAAGTTTTGAAGGCAAATTTTGTTGTCTTCCAAGAGGCTTTTTCAGGTAGTTACTTGTCCATCCTATAATGCTTTACCCCAAATGTAGGCACAAGTTCTTCCTTAATTTTCTAAAGTATGATTAACTACAGGATGCAATTTTTAAAAAAAAACACCTAATTGAGACATAATTTATATTCCATAAAATTCATCCATCTTAAGTATGCAATTCAATGAATTTTAGAACATTTACAGAGTTGTAGAATCATCATCACAATTTTAGAACATTTTCATCATCCTAGAAGACACCTCCTGCATATTTATAGACATCCTTCATTCACACCCCCAGCCCTAAGCAAATGCTAATCTACTTTTTGCCTCTTTCTATTTTTCTTTTCTGGACATTTTATATAAATGGTGTCATACAATTTATGTTTGTATATTTTTGGTTTCTCACACTTAGCTTAATGTTTTTAAGTTCATCTATATTGTAACAAGTGTCAGCACTTTGTTCTTTACATTGCTGAATAGCATTTTATTATATTAATGTACTATATTTTGTTCATCAGTTAACAGGATTCAACATTTTAAAAACTTCAGTGAATGGGGAATTCTACTTGTGGCATGCTAGGATAACAGTGTAAAGGTTGCCTCACCACTGCAAGCAATTGGAAAATAGGGCAAAACTAACTACTGTTTTCAGACAACAGGTTCCCAGGACTGCCATAATCAAGAGAGAAGAAAAAGTAATGAAGTCAGCTCTGTGATGGTCCTGGCTTTCTATGTGGAGGCACTTTTCATATTGTGCATATTGTGGTTAAGTTGGGGGAACTCAAATTTAGCACAGCAGTCTCTAAGTTGAAGAGATAGAGATTATAGGAAAGGGAGGCTGATGCAGCTGGTATTTAAAAGAAAGAGTACTGGAATGAAAAAGACTACGCAGAAAAAGAAAGCTACAGTAACAGATATGCTTTGACTCTGTGTCTCCACCTAAATCTCATGTGGAACTGTAATTTCCAGTTACAGTTGGGAATTGGTGAGGATCTTGTGGGAGGTGATTGGATCATCGGGGCAGATTTCCCCCTTGCTGTTCTCATGAGAGTGAGTTCTCACACGTTCTAGTTGTTTAAAAGTGTGTAGCACTTTCCCCTTAGCTCTCTCTCTTTCCTGTCACCATGTGAATATGTGCTTGCTTCCCATTCAGCCTTCTGTGATGATTGTAAGTTTCCTGAGGCCTCCCCAGTCATGCTTCCTGTACAGTCTGAAGAACTGTGAGTCAATTAAACCTCTTTTCTTTATAAATTACTCATTCTCAGGTAGTTTTTTATAGCAGTGTGAGAATGGACTAATATAGTTACCTTCCTAATGACTCCTTTGAATATTTTGCTAAAGGGTGAACATTAGAGCTCTATGAAATAAAGCAAAAAACTACGTGGGAGCTGTAAATGGAACATTTCTCAGAGTTCTTTCAGAGCTGGAATATGTTTAAATTCTTACCAGCCAGAGTTAAGAAAACTCACCAAACAGCATATACTAAGTAAAGACTCAAAAAGTCTAATCTTAGGAGTAGTGCTGAACTAGCCCTCATGTAAAGACTATTCTGGACACTCCCTGACAATGCTTTGAAAGAAAGCTCAAAAGGATCACTTTGATGTTAAAGTGTATTAACACCAGCCCAAACAAAATTCAACATTCTTTAAGGGAACATAACTGAATCTAGATACTCAGCAATGCAATTCACAATGATAAACATTCAATTAATAATTATAGTGAATAATTACTAGACATAAAAGAAACAAAAAGGTAACTCATAACCAAAGAAAACTCATAACCAAAAGAAAACTTAGTCAATAGAAACAGAAACTACGAATGTTAGGTATGATAAAGTTTCTAAATAAGAACTTTAAAATGGTTATTGGAAAAAAGCTCAATGATTTAGAGAAAACTCAAAATAATGAGGAAAAATAGGAAATGAAAAGTAGAAATAAATGGATTCTATAAGGCTGAAAATAGAACATCAGAAAATAAAAATTAATGGATGAACTACATTGCACATTAGATACTACAGAAAAAGTATTATTGGTGAATTTAAGTTATAAAAATAAAAATATGCAATTAAAGCATAGAATTTTTTTAAAAATCCAATAAAATAGCTTCAGTGATCAATGAGACAACATTAAACTGTTTAAAAGCTGTATTGTTACAATCTTTCTAGAAGAGAGAAAAAATATATTTGAAGAAATACCAAAAAATTTCAAATTCGATGAAAATTATAAACCACAGATCAAAGCAGCTCAATGAAGCCCAAGAAGGATAAACACAAAGAAAACAGACCAAAGTATACAATAATCAAATTTCTGAAAACCAGCAATAAAGAGAAAGCTTCAAAAGCAGCCAGAGACAAAAGGCATAGGACAGGGGTGAAAGATAATGACTTCGTAAGAAACCTTGAATAAAATAGTGTGACATTTGAGAAGAAGCACTATGAGCCAGAAGACAATGGAACAATCTTCAGAGTTGTAGGGAAAAAAAATTAGCCTAGAACTCTATAGCCAGCAAAACTATCTTTCAAAGTGAAAAAAAGACATATTTAAGCAAACAAAAATTATGACAATTTGTCACTAGGAGACCTGTACTACAAGAAAATAAATTATTCAGATGGAAGAAATGACATCAAATGAAAACTTGGATTTACACAGAAGAATGAAGACTGAAGAGTTGCTAAAAATGATTAACATATGAAATATTATATTTTCCTCATTGAAAAATATTTAACAGATAATTGAGTGTTTAAAGCAAATAGTAACAAGGGGCTTGAAGTTTTAAAGTACAGTTAGAAGAATAATGTGACAACACTAGCAAGAAATAGGAAAGCATGTAAGATTCTTATATGTGCAGTACCAAAATGTAATATGAAGGCAGGCTGTGAAAGTTGAAGATGCATATTATAAACCCTACACCAATTACAAATCAACCAATAAATTTAAAAAGTATTCTAATAAGCCATTACTGGAGATAAAATGAAATACAAAAAGTGCTCAGTCAAAAGAAGTTAGGAAAGGGAAAAGAAGAGCAAGAGATAAAGCAAATACAAACACCTGGCAAGATGGTGGAGTTATCCAAACATATTAATGATTATATCAAATGTAAATGGTTTAACTACTCAAATTAAAAGGCATTATTTATCAAACTGAATATAAAATACAATCCACTCATATGCAGTCTATAAGAAATCTACTTTAAATATAAAGCCATAGATAAGTTAAAAATAAAAGAATGGAAAAAGGTATACCATACAAACACTGATTAAAAGAAAGATGAGGAATGATTGTATTAATAACAGACAAAGGAGACTTCAAACAAGGAATATGTCCAATAATGAGAAAAATCCTTAGTGATAAAAGCTAATCTGCAAAAAAACATAGCCACTCTAAATATGTATTCATCTAATTACAGATCATCAAAATTCATGTGGCAAAACTGACAAAATTAAAAGGATGAATAAATTTATTATTGTTATTTAATAATAAACTAAATTATTTTATTATTTAATAATAAACTAAAAATTTTCATTTTTCTCTCCAAAAAATGACAAAATACAACACTGAAAATTAATAAGAATATTTGGACAAATACTATCAATCAACTTGACCTAATTGACCTTCCTAGAATGCTAAACAGTAGAATACACATTCTTTTCTAGTGCTCAGGGAAAATTTACCAAAGTAGCTGATGTCTTAAAACATAAAACAAGTCTTAACAAATTCAAACTGTCTAAAAACAGACAGCATGTTCTCTAATCATAGTGGAATTAAACTGGAAATACCTAACAGGCATACAGATTGGAAAGATAAAAGTTATGCTGCCTTTATAATTCAACAGAAGTTAATAAACCCTCTTTTAAATAACCCATAAGTGAAAAAGAAAATAACATGGAAAATTTAAAAGATTTTAAAAGTAATAAGAATGAAAACATAAGACATCAACATATGTCGGGGAAAGCTAAAGCAATCCTTGAGGTTTATAGATTTAAATACTTGTCATACTCATGTTGGAAAAAAAGATGGACCCAAAAAACAGTGACCTAAGTTTCTAATTCAAGAAACTAGAAGAACAAATTAAATCCAAATTAAATTAAAAAAATAAATAAAAAGATAAGAGCAGAAGTTAGTAAAATAGAAAGTAAAAAAAATGAACAATATAAATACAACCAATATCTATTTACTTTGAAAGATCAATATTTGTTGTTGTTGTTTCTACTTTAAGTTCTGAGATACATGTGCAGAAAATGCAGGTTTGTTACACAGGTATGTATGTGCCATGGTGGCTTGCTGCACCTATTGACCTATCCTCTAAGTTCCTCCCATCAGCCTCCATCCCCCAACAAGCCCTGGTGTGTGTTGTTCTCCTCCCTGTGTCCATGTGTTCTCATTGTTCAGCTTCCACTTATGAGTGAGAACATGCTGTGTTAGGCTTTCTGTTTCTGTATTAGTTTGCTGAGAAGGATGGCTTCCAGCTTCATCCATGTTTCTGCAAAGGACATGATCTTGTTCCTTTTTATGGCTGTGTAGTATCCCATGGTGTATACGTACCACATTTTCTTTATGCAGTCTATCACTGCTGGGCATTTGGGTTGGTTCCATGACTTTGCTATTGTAAACAGTGCTGCACTAAACATATGTCTGCATGTGTCTTTATAGCAGAATGATTTATATTCCTTTGGGTGTATATCCAGTAATGGGGTTGCTGGGTCAAATAGTATTTCTGGTTCTAGATCATTGAGGAATCGCTACTATCTTCCACAATGATTGAACTAATTCACATTCTCACCAACAGTGTTCCTATTTCTCCATAGCCTCACCAGCATCCATTGTTTCTTGATCTTTTAGTAATCACCATTCTGACTGGAATGAGATGATATTTTGATTTTGTTTGACATATCTCTAATGATCAGTGATGTTGAGCTTTTTTCATGTTTGTTGGCCATATAAATGTCTGAAAGATCAGTAATGTTGATAAACATCTAGCTCAACACAGAGAGCTAGAGAGAGGGGATATATAAATTACCAAGATTAGCTATGAAAGATGGGTCATACATATTAATTTTGCATATATTTAAAGAATGATAAATACTATGAATAACTTTATGCTAATAAGTTTGACAGCCTATGTGAAATTAACAAATGCCTTTAAAGACACAAAATTACAAAAGGTATTAAAAAATGGAAAATCTGAATAGAGTTTACCAACTAAGCATTTTCAATTTTTTAAAAAATCTTTTCCAAAGAACATCCGAGGAACAGATAATCTTACTGCTTAATTTTATCTAATATAAAAGGAAAAAAACCTGAAATTCTATATATTTTTAATTGAAGGATAATACTTCCTAACTCTTTATCTGAGACTAGCATTTCTCTTATACCAAGATCAGACCTGCACATTATAAGAAAGTAAGCAACAAATTAATATTCCTCAGAAATCCAGAGGAAAAGTCTTTGATGGTAACAAATTAAATCCAGCAACATTTAAAAATAATAAATTATGACAAAGTCTGTTTAATCCCTAGATTATTAGGTTGATTTGACATTTCAAAATCACTCAGTAATTAATCTATTAACAATGTAAGGGGGAGAATCATGATTATCTCTATAGATACAGAAAAGAGCGTCTGACACCATTCAATATGCATTCATGATAAAAATTTATGAACATGTTAGGAATAAAATGTAATTTTTAGCCGGGAACGGTGGCTCATGCCTGTAATCTCAGTACTTTGGGAGGCCAAGTCAGGCGGATCACGAGGTCAGAAGTTCAAGACCAGCCTGGCTAACATGGTGAAACCTTGTGTCTACTAAAAATACAAAAATGAGCCAGGTATGGTGGTGAGTTTCTGTAATCCCAGCTACTCTCCAATTCAAGGATAATTTCTTGAACCCAGGAGGCGAAGATTTCAGTGAGCCACGATCATACCACTGCACTCCAGCCTAGGTGACAGAGCAAGACTTCATCTCGAAAAAAATAATGTAATTTTCTTACTCTGATAAAGAATACTTAAAAAATCTCAGCTAACATACATAAAGATTAAAGCATGAATGCATTCTCCCCCAAAATTGGGACCAAGTAAAAGGATGTTGGACCTTACCACTTCCATATAACATGTTGTTTGCATTCCTAGCCAGAACAATAAGATAAGTAAAATAAAAGACATACAGATTGGAAAGAAAAGAGTAACATTTTCCCTATTAACAGGCAACATGGTCACTTATGAAGAAAATCCTAAGAAACTCACACACACAAAAAATTCTGTTGGAATTAGTAACGGAATTTAGTAAAGTCTTAGAATACAAGCTCAATAAACCAAACATAAAAATAAATTGAACTTATAAATATTAGCATTGAACCACTGAAAAATAAATTTTAAAATATTCCATTAATAGCATCAAAAACATGAGATATTTAGTGATGTTTAATAAATTGAGTGATAAACCTGTACACTGAAAACTATAAAACATTACTGAGAGAAATTAATGAAAACCTAAATAAATAAAAATATATAACATGTTCATAAGTTTAGGACTCACTATCAAGATGTTAATTTTCCCTAAACTCATCTGTAGAATTAATACAATTGCAATCAAAACTCCAGCAGACCTTTTTAAAAAGAAATTGACAAACTGATTAATAGATTTATTTGGAACTGCATTATTAATAGTTTTGCTGTGTAGTTTTCCTGATGTTCCCTGCACATGCCAAAGAACTGCTCCTGGTCCTCAATTAGATATTAACCAGGCAGAAATCCTCTATGGAATTCATTCATGTGAATAGTGAAAGAGATTCACAAAGATGCCAAATATATTTACATTTCGTAATGAGATAAATTGGTGGAATTTTAAGAATGAGACAGACTGACTTAAAAATTTTGGTAGTATGCATATGATCTGTTTGCCCAGGGAGATGCCATCATCTACTAAGGCCATTGTAGGTTGAGAGATGGAGAATGTGCCACAAGGGCAACCCCTCTGCCTGCATTTCTCAGCAACTTAGTTTTCTCATGAGAACACAGATGTTCTAAAAATGTACTTTAAGCATTGTTTGTTTGTTTTCTCATAATGCCTCCCTTAGCACTAGTGGCTGTTTCCGAGAATTGTAAGAGGGATATTTGTAAAAGTAAGAACTGCTTACATTACAAAAAATTCTCTACAATATTTCATCATTAATAACTGTGGTTTATTTCTACAACAACAACTGCTTATAAAAGGCAGGCTTCATTAACATTCCTTAGTCCTGCTGAGTCTCCCCTGCAGCTCTCAGCAGTCACTCACATTTCCAAAAAGAAGGAAGGTCAAAATTCTGCATCTCCATATGTCAGAATCACTTCATGACTTCAGCTTACCACATGAGTCTCCATTCTTGCTTCTGAAACAGAAACCCAGCAAGAATGCACTCTCTGGTTAGAACAGCCATGTTGGTAAAGCAATGAATACTAAATCTTCAGTCATTCAATCAAATTAAAAGTATCCATGACCGGAAGAACTAAACCAACAATGTACCAGGATGTGACTGTGGGCATGACTTAAGTATTTAACTTGTAATTTATGATACATATTCAACCTAATTCAAAAGGAATTCTAGACAAATTATGTTAAGAGAACTTAAGGAAATGAAAGTGAATATACAAATTAAAGGGAAAATCTCAAAATGGCCCCAATTATTAAATTTAAAGAAATTTTAGACTAATTTGGATTTACAGAAAAATTATGGAGAGTACAGAGTTCCCATATATCTTATACTCAGTTTCTCTTATTATTAGCATCTTCTATTAGTATGGTACATTTGTTACAATTAGTGAAAATATTAACTGAAATCTATACTTTATTCAGATTCCCTTGTTTTCGCCTAACACTCTTTTTTTCCCCCAGGATCCTATGCAGAATACTATGTTGCATTTAGTTGTCCTGTCTTCTTAGCTCCTCTAGATCAGGAGTCCCCAATCCCCAGGCTGCAGACTGGTAGTAATCCGTGGCCTGTTAGGAACGGGGTTGCGCAGCAGGAAGTGAGCCTAGGGCAAGCAAGCATTACCTCCTGAGCTCTGCCTCCTGTCAAATCAGCAGCAGCCTTAGATTCTCATAGGAGGGCAAACTCCATTGTGAACTGCGCATGTGAGAGGGATCTGGGTTGCATGCTCTTTAAGAGACTCTAACTAATGCCGGATGATCTGAGGTGAAGCAGTTTCACTCCCAAACCATCCCCCAGCACCAGGGAAAAATTGCCTTCCACAAAACAGGGAAACCCGTTCCTGGTGCCAAAAAGTTTGGGGACTGCTGCCCTAGACTATGACAGCTTTTCTGGCCTTGACAGTTCTGAGGAATATTGGTTGGGTATTTTGCAGACTCTCAGTTGGGATTTTTCTGATTTCTTTCTTTTTTCTTCTGTTTTCCTTGGACGGGGGTTATGGGTCTGGGGGAAGAAGACTACAGCTATAAAGTGCCATTTTCACCACATCATATCCAGGGTACATGTTATCCACATGACTTGCTATGATTTACATTACCCTTGGTCACCTGGCTCAGGCAATGTTTATCAGGTTTCTCTACTGTACAGTTAGTCCATGCTGTAATTGTTGGAAGAAATAACCTTTCCACACTGTAAGCTTTTCTAAGGAAGTGACTATGTGAAGCCCACATGTAAGGAATAGGGAGTTCTGCTCCACTGTCTTGAGGACAGAGTACCTACATTTTATTTGGAATTCTTCTGCACAGGAGATTTGTCTTTTCTCTCCCATTTATTTATTTGTTTAGTCATTGATTTGTTTTGGTATGAATTCCTGATTATTTATTTTATGCTTTGGGTTAAAATTGAGTCCTACATTATTTATTTTGTTGCTTGAATTGTTCCAGCTTTGAGCATCCAGAACTCTTTCAGTTTCCCTCCCATGTCCCTTTGGCATAACCATGTCCCCATTGTTTGTTTTTGTTTTAATTTCATCTTGTTTATTGCCTGCTCCAGTCCTAGAAATAGCCATTTCTCCAAAAAGTTCTGGTTCCATTTATTGAAGAATGTTATCAAAAACTAAGATTTGGGTGCTGAGAAGACTGCTCCAGTTTTTGCAATACTAATTCTCCATGTGACTGAAATGACTGTACAGTTCTGTTTCACCAGTGGATTTCCAGGGCCATTTAAAAGTGCTTTGAATATGCCATTTAGAGGAGAGGACCAGACTAGCAACATCCCATTATTTCCATTGAGCTTATCCAATATCAGCCTGTTTTAGTCACATTTTAATTCTAAAATGATGGATGCAAATAATACAACATGAAGTTTAAATTTATAAAGATTATAGAAATTAGAATTGATCAACACCAAGAGCAGGGCTTCTCAGATTCTAATGTGCATGCACTGATCACCTGGAGTTCATTTAATACGTAGTTTCTCATTCAGTGGATGCTGGGTAGGACTGGAGACACTTTTGATAGCAAAATCTTAGAGCAGGAGTTGGCAAATTTTATCATGTAAGGTGCCAGATAATACATATTTTAGGGTTGTGGGCCATATAGTCTCTGTGACAATTTTTCAGCTCCACTGTTGTAGCATGCTGTAGGCAATACATAAAGAATAAGCGTAGCTGTGTTCTGAAAAGACTTTATGGACACCAACGTTTGACTTTCATATGATTTTTAGGTGTCACTAAGTATTAAGGTAGAAGCCATTCTTAGCTCTGGGGCTATACAAAACCAGTGGCAAGCCATAGTCTGCTGACCTATTGGAACAGTGGTTCCAAAACCTGGTCATATATCAGTATCTTCTATAAGGAAGTTTAAAGTACAATCGTGTAGGTTTTGTTCCAGAGGTGTGCTAGGGTGTCTGTATTTTCCAAAGCTTTGTAGATGATTCTGAGTTGCAACCAGGTTTGAGAGCCACTCTTGCAGAGGGCCTTGAAAGAAAGCTCACTCCATGGCAATAACCACTCCATTTATGGATATTTCTAATAATTGTGAGGTTTTTTTCCACCTACCATTATCCCTAAATTTGCCTCCTCATAGTTTCTACCGAATTGTTCCCTTTTCCTTCCAAAGCCATAGGGAGTACATCTGATGTATTTCTTTACAATGCTTTTCAGGTATTTGAAGTGTGCTATTATCATACTATCTTTAAATCTTAAATCCTCCCTTTTGCAGAGTGACATCCTCATGTCCTTCAAAGGATTTGTATGCAATGTATTTCCAGCTTCTTATTGCTCAGGTTGCACTCCTCTGGACACCCTTTATGTTCCATTTTCCCTTGTCATTAACTGTACCCAGAACAGTTTTGGTATGACCCCTGAAAAATCCCAGGACTACTGGTTCCATTGGTTTGACTTCTCTACTTTCAATAAGACCCCCCAAAATTACATTAATTCTCTCTCTTTTGGAAGTCAGTTCACTTTGCTGATTTATACTGAGCTTGTTACCAATCTAAGTTCCTTAGACTTTTTCAGGGGACTGAAGTTAAATCAGGTCCCCTTGATCCTATGCCTACTAAGGATGTTCTGAATGCCAGTGCTACATTCTATATTTATCCCTATGAAATTTCTCCTTGTACTTTTGGTCCACCACTCTTGATTATAAAAGTTAAAAAACTTTTATAATCATCTGTGTTAAATTGTCATAATACTTGTTTCCAATTATTTTATACTGTATCTCTAAAGTTTGCTAGTCCCTCTCATACTGACTCTGAGCTTGGCCATGTGACTCATTTTAGCAAATGCAACAAGAGTATATTTAACATAGCAGAGATTGGAGAAGTAATTGCAGTACTGATTTGTCTACTTTTTAGCTGCTCTTTCTTAGAACCATGAAAATACAGGATAAACAAGCCCATGCTAGCCTGCTGGAGAAAAAAAACATCATGAGGCACCTCATCCCACAGGCAGTCAGCTCAAACCAACCCACGGTTCACTGCAGACACGTAAGGGAGCCTCAGTCAAGATATGTTAAGCCCAGTCCAGGTCAGTAGAACTGTCCAGACAAACCCAACCCAAAACATTGACCTACAAAGCTATGAACTAATATATGCCTGTTGTTTTAAGCCACAAAGTATGGGGGTAGCTAATTTATACAACATATCACATAGTAGCTATCCTTTTTGAAATCACTCACAAATTTGATGTGTTCTTGTCCCCAAATTATTGAATAGTTGGTGACATAATTCTAATGTTGACATTGGCCAAGCCTCTTTGTTCAGCCAGCTACTAAATACTCTACATACAGCCCATAATTTGCAAAGGAAAAATTGCATTGGAATAAAATAATTACATTGTAATTTTAACATATATCTACCTCTAATTAGTTTGGAAGATCATGCTCCATTTTCTAATGTCACAGTTTTATTTTTGTTCAGAATGTTTAAAATGCCTGTAAATAAATTATCTTTATTAAAAGTGTTAGAATATTTCTGAGAAAGATAGTCAAATTGTTTAATATCCTAGAAGTGAAAAGAGAGAAATTATTGGGCAGTTGAAAAATTTCTTCAAATCTTCTCATATTGATGGTTGTTGCATTTCTAAATGCAAGGTGGAAGCTTTCTTTTTTTTTTTTTTTTATTTTAAATCCATAGGTTTGCTTTCCTCCTGAGGCCCCTAACCGTTATCTTCAGTCTGAAATAGAAGTGGTAAAATCATGAGTGTAGGCATTGGGGGAAAAGAATGAAAAAGACATTTCCCGCATGGTTAATAGCAGGAAATAGCAGAAATCTCATTCAAAATATTCATTTCCCTACGGATTTCTTTTTGTTTCACCTAGTATTTTTATTTTTGTTTTTAAAAATCAATGTCTTATCTGCTGAGTAAAAAATGAATACATTCCTTTTATACTCAGTATACTTGCTACCCTTTTAAAAAAAGCAATAAAACCTTAGAAGAACTGTGGGATAATTGGAAACATAAAACAAATAATGTTATGATAAGACAGAATAATGTAGTGGACAGTGGGGAATCAGACATATTGGTAGGATAGCACCATACATGAATTATTAGCTCTGTGACTTTGGGAAATGTATCTTTCAGGATTTTTGTTTCTTTATACATAGTGAAGATGATAATACCTAACTTATTGGATTGTTGTGAGGACTAAGTAAGATATGTGTAATGTATCTAGTATACTGTAATCAACAACAAATAACACCATTACAGAATTAATAGAAACAGAAAATACCTAATGAACACTTATTTTGAGCCAGGTGGTATGCGAAGTGATTGGCTTGAATGTTCTGGTACCTCATGGCATCAGGAACCAAAGCTCCTTCCATTTTTTATTCTGACGTATGTAGCTTCTATTTCGGGTCTAAAATGGCAACTCAGAATTCAATTACAACATCCTTGTTCATAGTAGCAACTAAATAAGGGAATACATTTTTCCCTGTTTAAGAACACTTTCCTCTTCCTCACGTAGCCACACCTAACTATAAAGGATACTGGGAAACAAACTTTTATTTTGACTGCAGTTAAAAACTAGAAATTTTGTTATTGAGAAGAGAATTGGTATTGAGCTAAACCAAAAATCTCTACTACACATATTTAACACATTAATTCTTCACTGTTTTGGTCCAAGTAGTTTTTAAAAACACATTATTTTATTTCAGTAGGTGAGGTAGAAACAAAAGTAAAAAGAAATACCACTGAAAAATTTGATCTAATTCCACATTTTGCCTCAGGCTAGCCCAGAGAAGATATCTGATTAGAAAATTATTTTCTTGAAGTCTGAATATTAACACACTATAGTTATTGTTTCTTTTTCCCTCTCTCCTTCCCTCCATACTTCCTCCCTCCCTCCGTCTTTCCTTCCTTCCCTTCCTTTCTCTCACATTGTCTCTGCTCTTTTTTTTTCTAAATAAGAACAAGAAATAACTTCTAAAAGTTCCAAACTTTAATGAAGTCCAAGTATAATTTATTTTTCCAATCTAGAGCCTACAAAAATTTGACTTTAAATTAAAACATGTTATTCATCTGTAAAAAGGAAAACTAAATTAAACCTTCTGTCATGAGGGATCAGGTAAACAGATTCAAAAGGCAGCCTCAGGAAAGACTGGAGAAAATAGCATAACAACTAATTTCTACTTTCATTAAAAGCCATGTTTAAAATATCTTAATGCATTTTTACATTTGTTTTTTTCTTCCCATATCTTCATATTTTATATTCTGGAATTTTCTTATTTCCTGATCTCAGGATTTAATTTTACCATCTTTGTTTACTTCTTTTGTAATATTGGGTAGTAAGTACTATAGACATAGTACTCCAGTAGCAAGAGTTCATATATTAATTTATAAGAAGAATTACTGTCTTAATAATTCATATCACGTGCTATAAATATCTCTATTAGTTTTCAAGGGCTGCCATAACAAATTACCACACAGTTGTTGAACTAAAACAACATCAGTTTCTTCTTTTATGGTTCTGGAGGCTAGAAGTTCAAAATTAAGATGTTAGAAGAGGTTTTTTTTTTTTTTTCTCCTGGACATTATGGGGAATAATCCATTCTATGCCTCTCTCCTAATTTTTAGAGGCTGCTAGAAATCCTTGGGGTTCCGTGGTTTGTGGCTATATCACTCCAGTTTCTATTTCTATCTTTACATTGACTTTTTTCTTGTGAAGTCACGGCATTTGTGATGGCATTTTGGATTTGCTTGATTAATCCAGACTAGTCTCATCTCAACATTCTTAATTTAATTACATTTGCAAAGACGATTTTTCAAAATAAGGTAATACAAATTGCAGGGATGATGACTAGATGTCTTTGGGTGGGCATTATTCAACCAACAACAATACTCTTAAGATGTTTTTTAACCTGTAATGTTTTATGATATTAAAATACTCAAGTACTAGAGGCCAGCTCTTTATACTGGGTGTAATGTGGTTTACATTTAGTAGACTTTGCCACTTTAAAACAAGTTTAATAAAATATATTTTTCACAAAGTAAGTAAAATTCTTGAGCCACTTTATGTGTATATCACTTGACAGCTAGTTTCAGGATTAGAAAAAGACCTCTAAGAAACTAATCTGCAAACCATAAGCTCTCCTCACTCTGAATGTCCTTTATCTTCTCTCACAAGTACTTTAGCAAAATTTAGGGCATTATAAATAATAGAAAGTGGTAAAGATCATAATGCCAAGGACTTCAGAGTCTTAAGTAGACATTCACCAACCTTGGGTAGAATATTCAGCTTCTCTCTTTCACTAAAACTGTAAACCTTCCTAACTGAACTCAAGGACACTTTGCTTCTCTGGAGGAGGCTAGTATTTATTCACAAACATGTATATTATCAGGGTCTACTAAAGAAGTCCTTATGCAGACTGTCTGAAATAGAATGGGGTAAACGATGGTTAAGCTGGCAGATTCTCTGAAATAATCATGTATTTTGACACAAAATGAACAAATACAAATTAAATTCAATTATAATTGTCTTAAAATTGCAGGCTGTTTGTTTAAATTTGCTTTTGTTCCCCCCTACTAGTTTGTATGCATATACTCAGCTGATGCATAATTCTATACTAGAAAATATTTAGGCTGCAAAATCTCTGAGAAGTGGCAGAGAAGATTCTTCAAATACACAGTGTATTTAATTGCACTGGTATAGTTTGGCTATTTGGCTCCTCCATATCTCATGTTGAAATGTGATCTTCAGTGTTGGAGGTGGAGTCTAATGGAAGGTATTTAGGGTATGAGGGGACAGATCTCTCATGAATAGTTTTGTGCCTTCCCCACCCCATGGTAATGAGTGAGTTCTTGTTCTATTAGTTCTGGAGATCTGGTTGTTAAAAAGAGTCTGGTGCCTCTCTTCTCTCTCTTTTTGCCATGTGATATGCATGTTTCCCCCTCACCTTTCACTGTGATTGAGGCCCTCACTAGAAGCAGATGTGATGCCATGCTTCTTATACAGCCTGCAGAATCATAAGCCAAATAAACCTCTTTCTAAAATAACTCAGCCTCAGCTATCCCTTTACAGCAATGCAAAGTAGGCTAATACATGCATTTCTTTCAATTAAAGTATTTATTAATTTTTTGATAGTTCTTCTTTTCAAATGCTTCTATTCCTCATGAAAGATGATGGTTAAAATGTAGTTTTTGAACATTATTTTGTGGCAGCAATTTTGATTGATTAGACAGAAGAAGAAGAGGGAGAAGAAAGGAGAAAGAGGAGAGGAAGGAAGAAGAAAAGAAGAGAGAAGAAAGAAGAAGAAGAAGAAGGAGAAGAAGAAGAAGAAAGAAGAAGAAAGAAGAAGAAGAAAGAAGGAGAAGAAAAGGAAGAGGAAAAAGAGTTCAGTGAGAAAGGTTAGATAATTCAGGCAAAAGATAGCCTGGGATGAACCAGTCTTTTCATTATGGATTGAGGGTAAAGGGCAG
>CAUYQU010042778.1:0-23497 GCA_963574635.1 Cheracebus regulus
GCGCTGGCGACCCGTGTGGCTCCTCTGCGGGGAATCTCCCAGTCTGTGGGCATCAAAAATTCGTCTGCAATTGCGGCATCCACTCACTCTCTGCGCTTTCACTGGGAGCTACAATCCTGAGCTGCTGCTACGCGGCCATCTTGGATCTCTCTCCCTGATTCTCTTAATAATTATAGAAAGGCTGCCAGTCACTAAGTCTCTAACATTTACATCGGATGGCAAAGAGGGCTTCTAGACCAGCATTCCACCCAATGTCCTGAAGTCCGCCTAAATCAAGTAAGTTTAGTTCACAGATTTGTCGTTGTTGTTGTTTTGAGACAGAGTCTCACTCTGTCACCCAGGCTGGAGTGCAGTGGCACAATCTCAGCTCACTGTAACCTCCACCTCCCAGACTTAAGCAGTCCTCCCACCTGGGCCTTCCAAGTAGCTTGGACCACAATCACCCACCACGATGCCTGGCTAATCTTTGTATTTTTTGTAGAGATGAGGTTTCACGATGTTGCCCAGGCTGGTCTCGAATTCCTGAGCTCAAGTGAGGTGCCCACCTCAGCCTCCCAAAGTGCTGGGATTACAGGCATGAGCTACCACACCTGGCCCTTCATTTACATATTTATGCTCACATCAACTCATGTATTCATAAAACAAATATTTATGGAATACCTACTACATACTAGCCACTGCTTCAGGTTCTGTGACACTGAAATAACCTTGAATGACTGATTGACTTAAAGCAATTGGTACCCACCACAAGTGCTAGGAGTGTTTAATTTCCCCCAAAGCACATGGACTGTATAGGGATGGAGGTGGACGCTTAGATAAAAATTTCTTTGCTCCTAGGAAAGGGGGAGGAGAGAATAGATACTAGTTAGACATCAAGAACACCTAATCCAGGCTTGCTCCTGAAAATGCAGTTCCAGAACCAGCGTTATTGGCATCACCTGGGAATTTACCCTAAATGCAGAATCTCAGGGAGTGCCCCAATTCTACTGGATGAGAATGTGCATTTTTACAAGATCCCCAGGTGACCCCTATAAACATAGAACTTTGAGTGCACTCATCTACCAGATAGATGAAAACAGTGTTATGACTGGGGCTGGAAGAGAAGGAAGTTGGAGAACAAAACAGTCTCTGTTTTGTTGAGATGAGCTGTTCATATCGGTTCCCCAGAGGGAAGTGTGCAGCTAGCCCCTCAGTCAGGGATGATTGTCCTAAAGGGAGATGCACCTGCTGAGTAAGGCCAATTAGCGGATCATCCTCTGGGAGTTTGAAACATACATTATGAGAAACAGATACAGAAGGCTGTTGTAGTAGAGTTAGCAGTCAACAGAGCCCTAGAATGTCTAAAAGTACCTAATGAGGGGCCCCCAAAGTGCTCTGAGTCTTAAGTTATTCCACACCTCCTTTTATTCATCCATCCAATAGTCCCTTTTTAGCTTATGTTAGCTAAAAGGGGTTTCTATTGCTTGCTATGAAAACAAACCTTAACTTACATAGCTTTGACTTTCTCCGTATGGTTATCTACTGAGGATGAGATTGGTCTACCTTGAGGGAGTCCCCAAAGTTAATCCATTTCATTCACTGAACAATGTCTAAGATGCTTTAGTTGCTTTTCTCCTCAGCCTCCAAACCTGATCCCCAACACAAGCCATGAACACTGAACTGCATTCACAGTTGACAAAGCCCTTTTTACATAACAAAGCCATTTTTATATAGTATTTTTTAAAATACTACATATTCTGAAAATGCTAGTGGTTTTCATAAGAAACATTTTATTGTTGGTTATCTTCTGTGTATAAATGAATGTATCTTTCTAGAAAGATCAATTTATGTGTCCTCTTTAATCTGACCATCTGTCAACTTTTTTTCAAATGCAGCTGCCTTTTATAAATATATCTACCAAATAATTGAATTGTTGTGATAGCAATTCTTTTTCCTTTTACATGCAAAATGTCTTCAATCAAATGTTGGCTAATAGGATGTTTGAAAACTAATAATCTGAATAAATGGGAACAACCACATAGGAGCTGAAAGCTTATTTATTCCTTCTGACTCGTGAGAAAATCAAGGCTTTGTTAGTCTGATTCTGTCTTCCTTGGAGTACTTTATCTTATTCTACAATTCTCCTTTTCTTCTTTTAAAAAATACAACAAAACAATGAGGAGGTCAAATCTTATAAGGAACAAACATGACATCACATAGGGAAGTGAGTCACTGTGCATCATACTGGGAACTGAGTCAGGACTAAACTGACTCACATCTTTCTGGGCCAAGAACCAATTCTAGTTATATCATGCTGGAAAATGACTCATTTACTACCTTTATTAGCTCCCCTCAAGATCAAATCAACTGCAAATTGGAGTAGGTCTTATGAAACTCAAGTGGCTCTGCTTGAGCCATTACTCTCCGCCGGTACACAGAGGATTTCTGTGTCTGAAATTAACTGGCTGTTTTGCCGCAAGAACTCAAGTCCAGCCTTGCCAACAGTGTGTTCCACTTATCTGAGCTAACCATGTCTAAACATTAGCATTTCATAATCTTTGTAGTCTCTACATGTAAACATATTTTTAATCAATTGGTTGATTGCAAGTCTATCATTACTCATATAATAATCGTTGTAGAAAATAATCTGAAAAAAACAACTAGCCAGTTAGTACTTTCATCAATAGAAAGTCAAAGCACAGCAATAGCTAACAGCTCTCTTTTTTGCCTTATGGCTACCACTGCAAGTAAACTGAATGCAACAGAGAGCTGCACTGATAAAGTATTCCAGTTAAAATTGGAAAGGAAGATAAGGATAATTAAAGCTCCAAAATCATGTCATAATTTCCAAAGCATCTTAAATGAGTGCCTTTATAAGAAATATTAACATTAACACCTGGGAGTATACAAGAAATTATTTTTTAATGTACGCATTGATATTAGCAGAATCTCCTAACTGGCTAATCTAGCCACAAACAGAAATTTTACATACAGATCCTGAAGTTCAGGCCATGCACAGTGGCTCGCGCCTGTAATCCCAGCACTCGGGGAGGCTGAGACAGGTGGATCACCTGAGGTCAGCAGTTCGAGACCAGCCTGGCCAATATGGCGAAACCTCATCTTCATTAAAAATACAAAAATTAGCCAGGCATGGTGGCAAACGCCTGTAATCCCAGCTACTCAGGAGGCTGAGGCAGGAGAATCACTTGAACCCAGGAGGAGGAGGTTGCAGTGAGCCGAGATGGCGCCATGGCACTCCAGCCTGGGCGACAGAGCAAGACTACATTTCAAAAAAAATAAAAATAAAAATAAAAAATACATATGCTGAAGTTCTGACAACATTGGAGCCATTCTCCCATATGACAAAAATTGGTTAGGACAGAATATCCGCTGCTCCCATTAGTGAGGATGTTTAACGTTCTCTCCAACAATCTCCAGTTCTCCACTGCCCCCACTACAGTCTTTCCTTTGCGTCTATAGGGGATTAGTTCCAGGACCTTTGTGGATACCAAAGTCTATAGCTGCTCAAGTCCCTTATTTAAAATAGTGTAGTATTTTCATATAACTTACACACATCCTTCATATACTTTAAATCATTCCTAGATTACTTGTAGTACTTAATACAAATGCAATGTAAATATTTGTTGTATTTTTTAATGTGTATTGATTTTCTTGTTGTAGCATTATTTTTATGGAGGTTTTTCTCCTGAATTGTTTTCAATCCATGGTTGCTTGAATCTGTGGATGCAGAATTTGGGGATATGGAGAGCCAACTGTATTCCCTTTTGTCTTCATCGCATGTGTTTCACATTACTTACTTGATTCTGGTAGGCATTTGAGTTTGCAATCCCTGAGAAGTAGATTCCTGAGTTATTCTTACTGTTTAAACACAATAAACAGAAATAGAAAAAAAAAAAATTTTTTTTTTGAGACGGAGTTTCGCTCTAGTTGCCCAGGCTGCAGTGCAATGGTACAATCTCAGCTCACTGTAACCTCTGCCTCCGGGTTCAAGCGATTCTCCTGCCTCAGCCTCCCAAGTAGCTGGGATTACAGGCACATGCCACCATGCCCGGCTAATTTTGTATTTTCAGTAGAGATGGGGGGTTCTCTATGTTGGTCAGGCTGGTCTCGAACTCCTGACCTCCACCTCAGCCTCCCAAAGTGCTGGGATTACAGGCATGAGCCACTGTGCCCAGCCAGAAACAGAAAAATTTTAAAGAATGTAAAAATTTTAAAAGCTTATCCATTTGGGCATGGTGGTTCTGCCTGTAATCACAGCACTTTGGGAGGCTGAGGTGGGTGGATCACTTGAGATCAGGAGTTCGAGACCAGCCTGGCCAACATGATGAAACCTCGTCTCTACTAAAAATATAAAAATTAGCCAGGCATGGTGGTGGGCACCTGTAATCCCAGCTACTTGGGAGGTTGAGACAGGAGAATTGCTTGAACCCTGGAGGTAGAGGTTGTGGTGAGCCAAGATTGCACCATTGCACTCCAGCCTGGGTGACAGAGTGAGACTCTGTCTCAAAAAAAAAAAAAAAATTATCCACATTGTAGGTTGGCCAATCTTGCTTTCAATTTTTCAGTGAGTTCTTTCTCCACTGAACAGGTACTGAGCATCTTATTTGTGCACGACAATGTGCTAGATGCCCTACATAAAAACATAAGATACTGTCTGTAAGGTCTGTTTCCGAGGATAAAGCGAAGAAACTGAATCCAGCACCAAAATAATCCAATGCAAGGGAATTTATTCAGGCTCCCAGGTGAGGATCTGTGGTCCGGACAGGAGGGGCTGGAGAAGTCACACAGACTCCTCTCAGACAGGAGGTTTTATAGGGAGTGAAACAGCTCGATTGGTTGTGGGAGAGCAAGACTGCTATTGAGTAAGTTACAAGCCTTGACCTAGGACTTGGCCTGTTATTGGTGGGAATTACTTGGGCTATTTTTAGACGGGGTTTTTATAGGGAGTGAAACAGCTCGACTGGTTGTGGGAGAGCAAGACTGCTATTGGGTAAGTTACAAGCCTTGACCTAGGGCTTGGCCTGTTATTGGTGGGAATTACTTGCCTGCTATTGGTTGTTAAGACTCGACTGCTATTGGTTGTTAGGGCTTAGCTGCTATTGGTTATTAAGGAGCTATGATTGCAGCACCTTGTTTGTATACTGGGCTCTTTAAGAGAAGACCAGGCTGTGCGAGCAAGGGAGAGGGGAACATGCCTGAGCATGTCTGAGCTTGTTCGGGGCATGTCTGAGCTTGCTCAGGGCTTGTAAAAGGGAAAAAAGGCGGCAGCGGCGGCGGCGGCGGCGGCGGGGGAGGGAGGGGAGGGGTTGTCCGAGCTCCCAGCAAGGCAACCGGCCTTACACTGTCCTTGCCCTCGAGTTACTTGTGATGCACTTGAAACAAACAACAAGTCATAGAAGAATGCTTTAAAATCCTGTCTTAAAAGTCATTAAAATAAGGCTTAAGAGACTTTAGACTAATTTACCTAAAACCATAGAAATTAGAGTTTATCTTTTCCATTTGATGGATCTCTACTTCTCAATCGATCAAAAACTTCAGTACCTAATATTTGAGTAACACAGTGTCCTGTGAGGTAAAGCTCTAAAGGGTACAGGCTTTATCCTTGAGAAATCTATATTTTAGTAGAATTGCAAAGACATTAAACAATTCAAATATTTGGTGGTATGTGATGAGCGCTTGACAGTGGAGCAAAAAGCCCAGCATAGCGCTCAGGGATCATTTCCTGTGCAGGTGTTTGGAGAAGACCTCTTGTGCAAACGTCAACATCCTTGACTTAATTATTCTAACCCTCAACCAAGGCTGTGAGCCAGCTGAAGAAGGGCTGAGGTTTTCCCTGGTAAACCCATATAATTCTGACTAGTGACGACAGGGATAGTTTAAACAAGGAAGCACGGGTGTGGGCAGTTGGCAAGAAGAGAAAAACCAGAAAGTCCTAAAGAGAAGGGAGCTTAAGCAGGTACTCCAAGAATCACAGGAAGCCTCTGGGTAACCTTCAGATTTGTGGTCCTGCCCACTTGGATTCCTAAATCTGCACTCAGATTGCACCAATAATGGGGGTCAAGAGAGCTCAGGTCAGATAGTGACCTTTATGTGTGTCTTGAGTCTCTTCACCATATGACCCATTCTTCTCCTTTCCCTTTCCTATGCCTCCCCTCGCACCCAACTGTCCATCCAACTCCAATCTGTATGTTCTTCAAGGAGAAGCTGACCTCAACAGGTTGCCTTTCCTGAGCTCCAGTGTTACTGGCTGCCCTCTGTGATTGAGCAGTGGGAGGCGCTGGCTTGGAAGTGTAGAGGAGATGAAGAGTGGAGAGAAACCTGACGCCACAGCTCCTCCACCTTAGATGGCTTCTCAGGTGACAGACAGGTCTCTTCTCTGGCTTCAGCTCCTGCTGGGCAGGCCAGCCGTGGTTCTAGCCACTGCCAGCTGACCCCAGCTCCTGGGGCCTTCCCTCTTTCACTTCTTTTTCTGTTGTTAAACCCCTGTTTGGCTTCCAGCTTCTCCAGCACCTGTGTAAACAATTCCAGTGCCCGGATTGAATTTCTTCTCTTGTAAATACTTAAAGTGGTTTCTGATTTCCTTGCTAGATCCTAATTGATACATATATACATGAAGAACTGATATATTAAATGGTGACTTGCCAAATAGGGCAGTTACAATAATCAAGACTAGACCACAAATACTGTCTCCTCCTTGCCCCCGGTATTCAGGAATTGCTTAGATGACTATTCAAACAGATTTACCTCACTGAGCTTGAGGAAAAACTGGGCCACCATCCAAGCAAGAGCAATCGTAATATGAATCTGCTGTCCTTGAAGAGTGTTATAGGCAACCGAACACCCTGTGGTTGCCATGCCATTGGCTCGTCTATGAAAAAATACAAGTCTGTGATGGACATGCGGTGCAGCCCACAAACTCAGTGTGCCAAGAGCTCCTGCAGTTCATTTATATTAACAGAAGGTTTTAAAGAGGTAGTGGGAGATGAAAGCAGAAATGTTTATATTTTTAAAAAAGAGGAAGGCAGAGATGAAAGAAAGAGAAGGAGCAAGAGGAGCCAGCCCATGGGAATACGGGTGTGAGGACGACGCAATCACTTCCCAACCCAGAGCAAGGCACAGAAAGGGAATGAGCAAGCAGCCCAAAGAAGAAGCGGACAAGCGCTAGTTCCTCCTTCATCAGTCACCCTTGTGGCTTCACAGTCGAGTGGAAATGCTCACATTTTAGAAAAGCAGATATTCTTAGACAAATAAAAACTGAAAACTGCATTTCATATAAACAAAGAATGATTTGCAGATTGACTTCCTTGTTACCAATTCAAATATAAAAAGCTTCTCTCCTTGAGCATATATAGTGAAGGATGGCTTACATACTAGATTTCTTCTATTGCCTGGATTATAACTTATGAAAAATTACATAAATTATACATATAAAATATATATAATATATAGTACACACACAATGTATACAAAATGTATCTACATATACAAAATTATACAAATTCTAGAATTATACAATTATACGATTTCTAAGCCATTAAACCAAATGTTCTATGCCCCATCTTCCAGGGCCTGTTTTTTTTTTTTTAAGCAAGCCTAAATACACATACACATGCATATACCCTCCAAACACTTCTCAAGATATTTTAAATATACTCATTTTATTAAATCAAGCTGAGACCTTTTATTTTTATTTTTATTTTTTAGAGATGGGGTCTTGCTATGTTGTTGACATTGGTCTCAAACACCTGGGTTCAAGGGATCCTTCAGCTTCAACCTCCTGTGTAGCTGAGACTACAGGTGCGCACCATTTCTTTCAGTGTGGTTTTTTGTATTCTGTATTCTATGGAACCTGCATTGTTCTATGAAAAATGTAATAAAAATGCAAGCACATGCTGCAAATGCTAAATTAGAAAAACATCTGTGCTTTTTACATCATCCTGCCCTAAAAAGAAGGCACCCAGGACAATCCCAGCAGCTGGCACACTCTACGTGGTATGCTCATTACCACAAGTAAATAAAGTCAGTAAATTACTGGCAGAGCACAGGAGGCATGATGAGTCTAGGAAATAACCCTTTCATCAAACTCTCTGCACATTGCATATTGCTTGGGCAAAAAGCAAATAATGATGATCAATGGGGAATTAATATTTTAGTCAAAGAGGAATGGAGATGAATATACAGTATAAATTATTAACCAGCACTCGTACTCTCTCCCCTTGGCACAGCATGAAATAGGCTTCCAAAGAAACAGGATACATATCTTCTACTTACTTAGCAATGTTTTCTTCAACTGATGAATAATACTCAAAAAGAGGCACATTTCTAAGACATTCAAAGAGAAAAAAATATATACCTGAATTTCTCTACCTTTTTGTAACAGAATGTAAACCAAACATAAATATTCCTATACTTATACTTTATATAATGTTTTATGTGATATGTCCATAAATATTACTGTGCTGTAGCAGAGAAACAATCATTGAGCCGGAAATTGAGACCCATCAGTTCCAGCCTGCCCTTACCTATGACTGGCAGTGACATTTTAAACTCTCTGGGTCTTAGTTTTCTCAATGTAAAATAAAGGTTAGATTAGAGATGACCTTGAAGAACCCTTTCCGCTTTAAAATTCTTCATAAGGGCCTTATAATGAGCAACATGTAAGAAGGACTCAGAAAAAAATGGGGGCTCCAGCATAAAAATGAAAACATTATATAAAAATTGCTGGCTAGGTGCAGGGGCTTACGCCTGTAATTCCAGCACTTTGGGAGGCCAAGGCAGGTGGATCACTTGAGGTCAAGAGTTTGAGACCAGCCTGGTCAACATGGTGAAACGCCGTCTCTACTAAGAATACAAAAATTAGCCAGGTGTGGCAGTAGGCGCCTATAATCCCAGATGCCTTGGGAGGCTGAGGCAGGAGAATCGCTTGAACCCAGAAGGCAAAGGTAGCAGTGAGCTGAGATTGTGCCACTATACTCCAGTCTCTGGGTAACAGAGACTCCAACTCAAAAACAATAAAATAAAATTGCCAATTCTTTAAGCCAAGGAAATATATGCTGGTGCAGGAGAAAAAAGATATGCACATATATATATATATATTACACATACATAATTATATACATATAAAGTTGCTGCTCTCTTAATAAAAAAAATTATGAACCAATAATTATACACATAAGCAAAGGAGTTCTGTATTTCCATAGTATCATGAAAGTTACACAGGGAATTATTCAATCATTTGCATTGAAAATTTGAGAAACAGTAATACTTGAAATATTGCGCAATCATAGACTTGCAATTTCCTGAATATGCAATTCTAATAAACAAAGGGGAAGGCAGCATTCACTACATGCTTTGGGAGAGCCTCAAATTAATTACTTGGGTACAGTTTGCCAAGAGCCCACAGCAGGTAAACATAACATACTTTATAATACAAACCAGGCTGCGATGAGGTTACTTATAGGGATGTATTCATAAGCTCAAGAGAACACAGAGCAGGGCTGAGGGGACCCATGGGAAGAGAAATCGCTCTAATTGTTTAGGATGTGTTTTGAAAATTAAGGAGAAGCCTCTGAATGACCTCTGTGGCACAGAAGACAGTTTGTGCTTTTGGAAGAAATCCAGTAGATGTCAGAGCTTAAAGAAGTTTGGAGACCATCTAGTCCTACCTTCCCATTTTAGAGCTAAAGAAATGAAGGCCAGAAAGGGTATCTAGTTTGCCCTGTGCTAAGTATTTGGCCGAGTTAGACTAGAAATACAGTTTTCTAACTTCCAATCCAGCCTGCTTTCCCTCACTGCCTCCCTCTTCTCTGTGTGAGTCCAAAACAAATCCTTTCCTCACTGATTTATGGCAATGGTCCTCCTGGGTTGAACAGAATATACTGTTACTTCTCCCTCCCTGAGAAGTTCTTCCCAACCCATAAAGTTTTTCCCAAGCTGACTAATGCTTTGCTTGGTCAGAACTGTTTTTGAGCCATCGTTCTAAATATCATTTCCCAGCTGAGTGATTTGAGACTCAAACTATTCACACCCACTGACATTACTGTGTTACTCCCAGGACTGGAAGAGCCAGCCCAGCCTGTGTGATGGAGGTTAGTGACTCACTGACCAAGTGTCACACAAGGGAATATGATCTCTCATAAGGACTCCGGGTTGTGAGGTGGTATATAAATCTCTCGGTATCTCAGTTTTCTTGTCTGTTACCTAGGGACAAATATTTATTTAAATTTTCTAAGACTGCAGAAATCAAAAATTATTGTTAATGGTTTTAATCTGATTTCATAAACACGAATTTGATTCTTCAAGCAGGAACCAGATCTTTAAAATTATCTAGTTTATTTCCTCTTTTCACCACAGAGGGGAAAAAAAAGGTAACAAAGATTTTGGTTTGTTCAACATTACCCAGCTAGATGGTTTTAGAGTTGAAAAAACTGAGCCTTTTGACATGCAGTTTCACTGTTTTTGGCTCTATGCATATTGCTCAGCCTATTCAGAATCATATTCAGAATCCTTTACAAATGTGACAATCTAGAATATGTAAAATAATATACTCATATTGAGGCTTGATGAGATACAAGATGGTGGTCTCTTATGCTATGAAAACAGTTATCCATCTCCTCCCAAATTAATGTTGTGGGGTTTTTTTTATAAATTACGTGATAAGCCATGTCATATAATTTCAGATATAGAGACAGATTGGGGGTCATCTCCCACAACCCAACAATTCTGAGATGGTCAAGCTGGGTCATGATGAGCAAGGAAGTGAAGAAGGGAAGAAGATGACTGTGCTCAAATTGTGCTTTATAAAGCTAGAGCTTCGCTGATACATAGAGGCTGCACTAATTCTTCCTCTCCAATTTCTACTTCTACAAGAAAAGTTAGTAGACCCTCTCCTCCCCTCCATACACAGCACTCAAACTTCAGGTTACTTTTTGGTGATTCGATTCAGGCTCCTAATCACCTGACAATACCTGGATGAAAGTGACAGGTGTGGAGAAATAGACCCAAGGCCTCAAGGCTCTACCTCTCTACTGGCACTGGTCATTCTTTGGTACTTGCCTGAGGGCTGCTCGCCTCAAAATTGCTCAACTCTAATATTTTCTTAAGGTATACATTCTACTTTACCAGCCCCTGCTGTGCTGTGCAGGAAAACAGCTTAAAATAACACAACTGGAAATGGATTCTGAAGGACTCACAGGTCTGCAACTGGGGTGAGAGAGAGAAGGAAGTCGCGAAGAGAGCAGGACAGTTGCCAGCTGTCCACAGAGACTTTGGGAGCAGGATAGTGTAGAGTGGAAGCGCCTTGGAGGAGACAGGGGGAATTAAACTATTTCCCCACTGTTACATTGGGCTCAGAGACCAGCACTGCCTCTTAAACCATTCTCTGGACAAAACAATAACAACATTTCAAAATAAGAAAAGAGGATTCTTCTCTAAGACAGGAGTCATTTCACAGACTTGAAGCCAGACCACACTGAAGCCCCATCTGCAAAAATAATGGTTTTTCCTGACATTTTAAAGAGCACAATTTAATGGCTGGATGTTTCATTTGACATTTGAGAAGTCATCCATCTCCAAGAAGCTTATTGGCAAATATTCTCCATTTCAGGAATTAGCAAATATGGTGTGCATATGAACACATCCACAAGAGGCGCCCAATAGCCTCTTTACAAAGGAAGCCCAAGACACAGTGAGTGAATTGTTTCTCATGCACAGCAAGATCAGCCCCTTACCTCAGGCCCTGCCAGTGCACCTTTGTAAAGCACTTCCCTTTTCTGTTAATCAGCCTCCTCATGACAAGGAAGAAGCAAAATCATAGTCTGTGCTTTAGTAAACTGTTGTAGTGAAGAAGATGGCAGTAGAAGATAAACAGAGAGGATTAAATGGCTTGGTTCCGGCAGTAAAGAAGCAGGTATTCAGCAGCAAGACTGGCTGCATTAGAACTGCAGCTGCTCTGCTGCTTACAAGCTGTGTGATCTTGGGCACATTGTGTAACCTCTTTGACTTGGTTTTCTCATTTCTAAAATGGGGATCACAATAGTACCTATCTCAATGAGTTGTTAAGATGATTAAATGGGTTAATATTTATAAAGTTCTTAGAACAAGCTGACAGAATACGTGGTATAAAAGTATGTTAGAAAATCATAAATAACATATATGTATTAACTTTTTTCAGATCATGTGTGTACTCATTCTCATGATATGTGACTCAGGCTGAAGGCAATCAGTGTATTGAGATTCTCCTGGCTGCAGTGATTACTTTGTGGATGGCACCATAGTCTCAGTCAAAGCCAACAGAATGATGTGATTCTACTTCTGGGATTTCTGGGAAGGAGATACTGGTTTTGTTGTTGTTTTTGTTTTTTTTTTTAAGACAGAGTCTCGCTCTGTCACCCAGACTGGAGTGCAGTGGCATAATCTCAGCTCATCGTAACCTCCGCCTCCCAGTTTCAAGCGATTCTCCTCCCTCAGACTCTCAAGTAGCTGGGATTACAGGCAGGTGCCTAGCTAATTTTGTATTTTTAGTAGAGACAGGGTTTCTCCATGTCGTCAGGCTGGTCTCGAACTCCCAACCTCAGGTGATCCACCTGCCTCAGCCTTCCAAAGTGCTGGGATTACAGGCAGGAGCGGTGATTTCTGTGTTTGTTTGTTTTGAGAAGGAGTCTCACTCTGTCACCCAGGCTGGAGTACTGTGGCACGATCTCAGCTCACTGCAACCTCCGCCTCCTGGGTGCGAATCTCCTGTTTCAGCCTCCCAAGGAGCTGGGACTACAGGCATGCTCAACCACAGCTGGCTCATTTTTGTACTTTTAGTAGAGACAGGGTTTCACCATGTCGGTCAGGCTGTTCTCAAACTCCTGACCTCAGGTGATCTGCTCACCTCAGCCTCCCAGAGTGCTATGAATACAGGTGTGAGCCACTGCACTTGGCCAATTTCTGAGTTTTTAACAACTTGTCTCATTTCACACAACACAATTGGAGTCCTGCACCTCATTTCCTGTAGAAAAGACTCAGATTAGGTTAAAAAATACTTAGGAAGCCTTGCCAGTCCAGAAGTGAGCACAACTTTATAGCAGTCAACTTTGAGAGCTGAATACAGAGAGGATCATCTAGCCATTATCCACCATGATAGCTGTTTCTCTTCCCCTCAGCCCAACATATTCCATGCTATTCCAGAGTGATTTCTCCTACATGGAAGCATTTGTATAAATGTGGAGGAAAGGACAGAGAACTGTGATATTCAATGCAGAATGTATTTACGCATAAAAGATCTGATAAACCCTATTACCTAGAGAGCAGTTAGCAATTGACCTTAGTTATTTAGCACATAACTGAAGATTGAAAGAAGAGGAAAAACAACTATTTCTGATCAAGCCAGATAGAAGCCTCCTCACCCAAGGACTAAAGAACATATGCATGATTCATAAGAAAGATCTTCAAACTATTTAATTCAAATTTAGACATGACTCAAATAATTGATTTCCTCATTACCCAGGCCATCACAAAATAGAAACAGTAGCTTAATTAAAATGTGAGACTAGAGCTGGGTGCAGTAGCTCATGCCTGTAATCGTGGCACTTTGGGAGACCGAGGCGGGTGGATCACTTGAGGTCAGGAGTTCAAGAGCAGGCTGAGCAACATAGCCAAACCCCTGTCTGTCTCTACAAAGAATACAAAAATTAGCCCAGCATGGTGATGCACACTTGTAGTCCCAGCTACTCAGAAGGCTGAAGCTCGGGAGGCAGAGGTTGCAGTGAGACAATATCCGGCCACTGCATTCCAACCTGGGCCACAGAGTAAGGCTCCATCTCAAAAACAGCAACAACAAAACCGTGAGGATAAGTACTAGAAATGAACTCAACTGGTAGCCAACAGAAGAGAGAAGGCAGAAAAAGTATTAAAGGAAATCAACAGGCCAGGCACGGTGGCTCATGTCTGTAATCCCAGCACTTTGAGAGGCCGAGGCGGGTGGATCACGAGGTCAAGATATTGAGACTATCCTGGCCAACATGGTGAAACCCCAACTCTATTAAAAATACAAAAATTAGCTGGGTGTGGTGGCATGCATCTGTAGTCCCAGCTACTCGGCAGGCTGAGGCAGGAGAATTGCTTGAACCCGGGAGGCGGAGGTGCAGTGAGCTGAGATTGCACCACTGCACTCCAGCCTGGTGATAGTGTGAGACTCCATCTCAAAAAAAAAAAAAAAAAAAAATTAACGTAAGTTAAAATAAGAGCCACAGTCACCCTATGGTCATTTATATGTATACTTTGATAACATTTGCTGAATGCATTACTTTTATTTTTATTTAATTGACACAAAATATTTACTATATGTCAGGTGCATTTTTTTTTTTTTTACAAAATCTACCCTCATTTAATTTTTATAAATAACTGTATAAAGTACAGGCCAGGTGTGGTGCTCACACCTGTAATCTCAGCACTTTGGGAGGCCAAGGCAGGCAGATGACTTGAGGTCAGGAGTTCGAGACCAGTCTGGCCAACATGGTGAAATCCCATCTCTACTAAAAATACAAAAATTAGCCTGGTGTGGAGGTGTGCACCTGTAATCCCAGCTACTTGGGAGGCTGAAGCAGGAGAATTGCTTGAACCCGGGAGGTGGAGGCTTCAATGAGCCAAGATCAGGCCACTGCACTCCAGCCTGGGTGACAGAGCAAAGCCCTGTCTCAAAAAATAAAAAACTGTATAAAGTACAAAGAGGCTAAATAACTTACCCAAGACCATTCCATGCATTACTGGCGGAGCCAAGATTCAGCCCAAGTGGTCTAGTTCCAGAATTTATTTGCTCCACCACCAGGCCAGCCTGCCTCACCGGACAGGCCTAATAGCACGAAGGTCAGTTACCATTCCGTATTCATGATGACTGCCATCAACACATGAAGAAGAGATACCAACATGTTTTGTTCAATAAAGCCAGGAAATTAAAAAATCAGTGTAAAATATCTTCTTCCAAGGTAATGATGTCAATACTACTAATGTCATAGTAGTTTAATAACATTAATACTATTTGTCCTTTGGGATATCTGGAAAGTCCATTATCTAATTGACTTCCCATTCCATATTAACAAAAGATAAATAAAAATTGCAATTTTATTGTTCAATTTTTTTTTCCATTCTAAGCAACAAACATGATCTTGGACTTCTCTATTGAAATTTTCTTACTGTATCAGTTTGTTCTCATGCTGCTGATAAAGACATACCCAAGACTGGGCAATTTACAAAAGAAAGAGGTTTAGTGGAGAACTCATAGTTCCATGTGGCTAGGGAAGCCTCACAATAATGGCAGAAGGCAAGAAGGAGCAAGTCACATCTTAAGTGGATGGCAGCAGGAAAAAAAAGAGCTTGTGCAGAGAAATTCCCATTTTTAAAACCATCAGATCTTGTGAGACTCATCACTATCATGATAACAGTGCAAGAAAGACCCACCCTCACAATTCAATCACCTTCCACTGGGTTCCTCCTATAACATGTGAAAATTGTGTGAGTTACAGTTCAAGAGGAGATTTGGTGGGGACACAGTCAAACCATATCATTCTGTCCCTGGCCCCTCCCAAATCTCATGTCCTCACATTTCAAAACCAATCATGCCTTCCCTAGAGTCCCCCAAAGTCTTAACTAATTTCAGCATTAACTCAAAAGTCCACAGTCCAACATCTCATCTGAGACAGGCATGTCCCTTCCATCTATGAGCCTATAAAATCAAAAGCAAGTTAGTCACTTCTGAGATACAATGGGGGTACCGGAATTGGGTAAATACAGCCATTCCAAATGGGAGAAATTGGCCAAAACAAAAAGGTTACAGGCCCTATGCAAGTCTGAAATCCAGCAGGGCAGTCAGATTTTAAAGCTCCAAAATGATCTCCCTTGACTCCATGTCTGACATCCAGGTCATGCTGATGCAAGAGGTGGGTTCCCATGGAATGGGGACCCAGGGCCTGGCCAACAAAACCACATTTTCCTCCTACGCCTCTGGGTCTGTGTTGGAAGGGGCTGCCGTGAAGTACTCTGACATGCCCTGGATACGTTTTCCCCTTTGTCTTGGGATTAACATTCAGCTCCTCAATACTTAGGCAAATTTCTACAGCTGGCTTAAATTTCGCCTCAGAAAATGGGATTTTCTTTCCTATCACATTGTCTGGCTGCAAATTTTCTGAACTTTTATGTTCTGCTTCCCTTATAAAACCGAATGCCTTTAACAGCACCCAAGTTACTTTTTGAATGCTTTGCTGCTTAGAAATCTCTTCCTTTAGATACGCTAAATCATCTCCCTCAAGTTCAAAGTTCCACAGATCTCTAGGGGAGAGGCAAAATGCCACCTGTTTCTTTGCTAAAACATAACAAGAGTCACCTTTGCTCCAGTTCCCAACAAGTTTCTCATCTCCATCTGAAACCACCTGGACTTTATTATCCATATCATTATCAGCATTTTGGGCAAAGCCATTCAACAAGACTCTAAGAAGTTCCAAACTTTCCCACATTTTCCTGTCTTCTTCTGAGCCCTCCAAACTATTCCAAACTCTGCCTGTTACCCAGTTCTAAAGTCACTTCCATGTTTTCAGGTATCTTTTCAGTCTCTAAACAACAAGGCAAGAATCCCACAACAAAGAAGAAAAATCATTAAGTTTTAGTCACAGAAAAAGTTGCAAGGGGCTTGAAACTCAATCCCCTCCTCGTAATGAGATTTATGATTATCAGATAAAATATTAAGTCCATCCTATATAGTAATATAATTTAAATGCTTAGATTTGGGGTAGGGGAGTAGAGAATTGATAAAGAATAAAAAAAAGTTTGGCCCTTGTCATCTCTTCATTTATGGAACAAATAACTACTTGGAATTCTTTGGAATGCTTTGTTCATGTCATCAGATTTACACCACCCTTTTTACCCCTGTATGAAATTTCATTCCTAAGCCACTAATTGTAGGATTGGCTTTATTTGAAGTTTTAGGAGTAGGGGTGTGTGTGTGTGTGTGTGTGTGTGTGTGTGTGTGTGTGTGTGTGTGTGTAAGAGACAGGGACAGAGAGACAGAAAGGCAGAGAGAGAGAAAGATTGAGTTTACATTGTGTGTGGCCAACGAAGAAATTATTTACTTTTTTAAAAGAAATATCAATCACATGCAGCCAAGACAGCAGCCAACGGAAGGGGAAGCCCACTCCTGGCCAGAGAAAGTAGAGCCAAAGATAATCTGGCTGGAGGAAGGAAAGACTACAGAAATGACAAAGCTAGTGAGTGTTCAATGCTGAGAACATTTAACCTTTCATTATTATCACATGTAGATTTCCTGTAAACTCTTTAAGCCTCAAATATGATCCATGTTCACACATGTGAATTGAGAAACTAGTTCTAACACATATGTTCTAATTGCATCCTTAAATTCATCTCTCCTTATTTTATCAGTAATTTTTTTTTTTTTTGAGAAGGAGTCTCGCTCTGTCGCGCAGGCTGGAGTGCAGTGGCGCAATCTCCACTCACTGCAACCTCCACCTCCTGGGTTCAGGCAATTCTCATGCCTCAGCCTCCGAAGTAGCTGGGATCACAGTCATGTGCCACCATATCCTGGCTAATTTTTGTATTTTTAGTAGACACAGGGTTTCACCATGTTGACCAGGCTGGTCTTGAACTCCTGGCCTCAAGCAGTCTGCCCACCTCAACCTCCCAAAGTGCTGGGATTACAGGAGTGAGCCACTGCGCCCAGCCATTTTATCAGTAATTTTGAAGTGATATGAAAGCTCATAGGTTTTTTTTTTTTTTTTTGAGACGGTCTCCCTCTGTCACCCAGGCTGAAGTACATGGGCACAATCACGGCTCACTGCAGCCTCAACCTCCCAGGCTCAAGAGATCCTCCTACCTCAGCCTCCCAAGTACAGGCACTTGTGCCACCACACCCGGCTAATTTTTGTATTTTTTGTAGAGACAGTTTTGCCACGTTGCCCAGACTGGTTTTGAATTCCTGGACTCAAGTGATCCACCCACCTCAACCTCCTAAAGTGCTTTGATTACAGGCATGCACCACCACGCTTGGCCCATGGTCATTCTTGAGTGAGCAAGCAACTTTGGAATTTTAATCTCAAGTGCACCGGATGGAATTAATCATATCTTTTATTTTATGACACCCTGGATTTATCGGTGTGCGCAAGGTCCTTCTTTTCACCACCATCCCCTTTATTCCTTGATCTCCAGCCCCAACTGTGGCACTTGATGTCTTTGATATACGTACTTAACCACTTATCTTTGTGAACTGCATACTGTTACTCCATGTTAAAATGCATGTTCTAAATTTATGTTAATGACATTGTACTGTAGAACCAATTGTTCCCATTTCTTTCACTATATCATATGTTTTTAAGATTGATCTACTTTGCAATATGTGCAGCTAGTTTGGCACTTATAATAGTTGAATGACATCTCATGGTAATCATCCAACACAAATTACTTAACCATTCTCCTGGTATGGTTCCCCCAGCTACTTCCACCAGCAGCACCCCTGCCACTGTCATGGGGATAAACATTCCCATATATTAGTTTATCCCATACACTGGGATAAACATTCCTATATATTAGTCCTCTGTAAAAATAAAAGTCATGGACTGTTTCAGCATCCTAGGTGTAACACTTTCATTTCATAGTCGAAGATCCTACATTGAAAGAAGTTAAGAATTTTGTAGCCTGCAGCCAAAGGAGAAAAATCATCAAATTTCAGAAAATTAGTAATAGAGACAGGATCAAGACTAGTTCTCTCCACTCTTAGTATGCTCTGGATTACTCAACATACTCACTAGGCTTATAAGATGCAATCTTTTTAAGTTAAATAATTTTTATCACACAAGTATTGAAAATGGGCATTTATGTGGCTTCAGATAATCCAATGTGCTAGGTCTTAGAAATCAAAGTTCCAAATATGTTACTATATTCTACTAGCTGATAAAAAAGAATAAAATCACAAGCTAAGAGGAAATATACTGGCATCCGTGCACACAGGTACAGAGCAGGCTACAGTTACACAATGTATTTATAACTAAAATGTTGGGTAATAACCCAAACTCTACCTCCAACCACCTGTGGGGTCTGTTATTTTTGTTAGGAAATCTCCTAAGGGATATGAGTCTGGTGTCTTTGGGGAGCTGCTCTGTGCTTCTGAGCTCACCCCTGGGGCCTCATTTTGTCATTCTGAACCTTTTGCACTAGGCCCAGAAAAGAGTCATTTTTGGAATCATTGGTGGGAGGTGGGGGTGATAGAATGCAAATACCTGGGTCCCCTTGGACAGGTTGCTTAACTCATATGAGTCTTTGTTTCCTCATCTAAAATCTGAAATTTGGCACACAACTGACAATGAATAAAAGGTATCATTTTTCTTCATACTTATTTTTAGCTAACGTCTATGTGTTCCATTATACATAAGAACAAATGTGAGTTTGGTTATGACATAAAAATGAAATACAGATTTCTTTATTTTCTGCATTACACCATTTCTTGCTTTGTTGATCACTCTTAAAATTAGAGAAATAATGTGCATGATGTGTGCAGAGGCAGATTTATCTTAAAGCTGATGAAACCACGAGTTCTGGAAGTTGCTTGGAGTCATAGAGTATTCTAGGTGAGGAGAAGAAGGCAGACTGCTTGGAAACGTTACTATATGTGTTTCCGATAAGTGGCCTAAAAGGACTGGAATTCTTTTGTTTTGAGATGGAGTCTGCTCTGTCATACAGGCTGGAGTGCAGTGGCACAGTCTCAGCTCACTGCAACTTCCACCTCCTGGATTTAAGCACTTCTCTGCCTCAGCCTCCTGGGTAGCTGGGATTACAGGCACCTGCCACTGTGCCCAGCTAATTTTTATATTTTTATAGAGATGGGTTTTCACCCTGTTGGCCAGGCTGGTCTTGAACTCCTGACATCAGGTAATCCTCCTGCCTTGGCCTCCCAAAGTGCTGGGATTACAGGCATGAGCCACCACACCCAGACTATTTTTTCTATTCTAAATATATACATATTTTTTTTATACTTAATTTTATATTTGTAATTTGGGGTCCTTTTATTTTCAAAAAAAAACCCTGAATTACTTCAGACTTTAAAAAAACCTAGTTTTGCCCTTCAATGTACATAACATTGTAATTTAATATTATGAACAAAAACTTATAAATAAATCTCAACTTTTCACACAGAAAAGATTTCTGGGTAGAAAAGTCTCCTAAATTAAATCTTTGGATAAGTAACTCTTCTTTCTGTCTGGGCCTTAGCTTTCTCATCTTAAAACATGTAGATTTGGCTGGCCCCATAAGATCTTTTCCAGCTGAGAAAATCCTAACTTCATCATACTTGTCTTGCCATACTTTCAACAATATAATAAATAATATTTTAAATGAACTCCATAGTGAATCCTTGTTTTTAAAAAATTTAAGCCTTCAGTAGTATAAATAATTATACCGACCCTCCAATTAAGTATTCATTTTGTAAATGTAAATGAATGAAAATGGATGTTTTTCTTTTTTTTTCTTTTTTTTTGAGATGTAGTCTTGCTCTGTCACCCAGGCTGGAGTGCAGTGGTGCAGTCTTGGCTCACTGCAGCCTCTTCCTCCCAGGTTCAAGCAATTCTCCTGCCTCAGCCTCCCTAGTAGCTGGGATTACAGGTGCACGCCACCACGCCTGGCTAATTTTTATATATTTTTAGTAGAGACGGGGTTTCACCATGTTGGCCAGGCTGGTCTCAAACTACTGATCTTGTGATTTGCCTGCCTCGGCCTCCCAAAGTACTGGGATTACAGGCATGAGCCACCATGCCCAGCTGAAAAGGGTTCTTAACTTAAAGCATGCTAGTTATAGCATATCACTATAGAACTCACTTGCTTTATAAGGACAGGAACATTTCTTCTACTGAGTATAGCTCAAACTGACCATGATAAAACTACATGACGATTTTCATTTAAATTGCTACTCGAAATAATCGATTCTGAAAGAGGAAGAATTATTTTTAAAGTCCCAATGAGACCAACTAAAATCTCTGTGTAAACCAAATTGTTATATAAAGTATGAACAAAATAGATGAGGCATTTATGAGAAATCAATGACAGTTGTTTCTCTTCTGAACTTAGATATTTGACAAGATTTGAGAAGACTTTAAAAGGGGGGAAAAAAATCGAATTCAGTCCTCAAGAGCAAAAAAAAATTGGCTTATTGGGCAATAGGGGTAGATCATTAGAAATAAGACAAAATTGGTATGATAGAGTCAGGATTTTCGGAGTTGGAAGGGACTGTATGGAGCCATTCAGATTTACATGTTTTAAGATGAAAAAGCTGAGGCCCAGACAGAAGAATGACCTGCTCAAAGTCACATAACCAGATAGCGCAGAACTGGGCTGGACACTATGACTACAAATCTGGTACATTTTCTCCTTCATCGACCTGAGTTCATAGAACCATTTGAATGATTTCATGCTTCTGTGCGCAACTGGGAATTTATGGCACAAAACAGGGAGCAATTTTTGCTCTACCCAATATCAAATTTTATGATGAAGTTAACAGCGACTAATGTATTAGTGCTGATGGGTTCGGAACATTCTATCTTAAAATGTGGCACCTTGGCATTTGAGGAAACAGCAGAAGCAGGAAGGTCATTCTCACCTTTCCCTCACCCTTCTCCCTTGAAGCAGTGCATAAAACCTTCATTCCAGAAGTATCCTCTCCTATACCCAGAGAAAAGAACTATCTTTACCCTTTAAGACGCAAAGATGCCAAAAAGAATCTGGACAGGCCTTGCTAAGTTCTTCCCGGTTTATTCCATTAGATCATACCCCTTTTGTCCAGTAAGACTTCTGCAAGACTGACCACTCTTCATCAAACCTAAGCATAAAAAATACACAGGTTTCTCTGGTTTCTTTGATTGGTGGGGGGGACTTCATTTCCAAAGACAATTCTGTAAAACTTATATTAAATAAATGTGTATGCTTTTCCCTTGTTGATCTGTTTTTTATTATAGGTGTCATAGCGGTTAACTTTTTGATAGGTGAGAAAAAGATATTCCTGGAAGATATTCCCCCACAGCACAAAGCTAGACAAAGAGATCCGTGGAACACAATGGAGTGCCCAGAAATTAGAACCACACACATATGGAATCTTGATGCATGAAAGTGGTGATTTGTAGATCAGAGGGTAATGATGGCCAAGAAATAGCACTTAAATAAAATCCATATTAAAAAAACGGATCACTACTACAAACTGTACACATATGTGCACATGCACACATACACATACCAATTCCATATCCATGAAATCAAACCAAAACTATTTAAAGTGTTTAGAAGAAAAGTAAGACAACATGTCTATGGATAAAGACTTTCTTACACAAAACGCAAACTCACAAACCATAAATGGAAAGATTCTTTAATTCAATTACATTGTTAAAAATGCATCAGAAGAGCTGGGCATGGTGGTGCACACCTGTCATCCCAACTACTTGGGACTGAAGCAAGAGGATCACTTGAGCCCAGGAGTTCAAGGCCAGACTGGGCAACATAGCAAGACTCAATCTCAAAAAAAAAAAAAAAATCAAAGGACACATAATATTTTTACACAGGTAGATTCATTTGTAAACATTAATAGGACTATCCCCTTAAGATCTGTACAATCAGCCAGGCACAGTGACTCATGCCTGTAATCCTAGCACTTTGGAAGGCCAAGGCAGGTGGATCACCTGAGGTCAGGAGTTTAAAACCAGCCTGACCAACATGGAGAAATCCCATCTCTACTAAAAACACAAAATTAGCCAGGCATGGTGGTGCATGCCTATAATCCCAGCTGCTTAGGAGGCTGAGGCAGGAGGACCACTTGAACCCAGGAGGTGGAGGTTGCAGTGAACCGAGATCACACCATTGCACTCCAGCCTGGGCGACAAGAGTGAAACTCCATCTCAAAAAAATAACAATAATAATTGTAGGAGAGAGATCCAAGATGGCCGACCACTAGCAGCTCAGGGTTGTAGCTCCCAGAGAAAGCGCACAGAACGAGAGGACGCCACATTTTCAGAAAAATTTTTGTTGCTTATGGACTAGGATTCCCAGTGGAGGAGCCCCACGACTCTTGTGGCCGGCGTGGTGGTTTTGCCGGCGCTTCGGCACGGCGGTTCTCAGTACAGAGTAAATGGGACTAGCTTCCCTTTTGATCGGCGTTTGGATCTCCAGGAAGGTGAGTCGCCCATTTCAAGGTGGAAACCAGACCGGAGATCCCCGAGCAGAAAAGGACCACGAATCTTAATGCCGCTGTTTTAGCTGGCGCAGTGGGTTGCTCAGATTTCGGCGGTGGGAATCAACAAGTTGGACGTCCACTCAGAGACCTAAATTGAAAGTAGGTAATTACAGAGACGACAGGTGGATAAAATTACAATGACGGGAAGAAACCAGGGTAAAAAAGCTGAGAATACCCAGAAGCAGAATGCTTCTCCTTCTACAGGGGATCACAGTTCTTCACCATCAAGGGAACAAGGCCTGATGG